>CAUYRH010125475.1:0-21294 GCA_963574655.1 Perodicticus potto | reverse complement strand
GGCCGGGCGGCGTCGGGCCGGACGGCTTTGTCGGGCCGGGCGGCGTCGGGTGGGCGGGGCCGGGCGGCGGGCGGGGACGGGCGGCGTCGGGCGGGCGGGGCCGGGCGGCGGGCGGGGCCGGGCGGTGTCGGGCGGGCGGGGACGGGCGGCGGGCGGGGCCGGGCGGGCTGCAGGCGGGCGGGGCCGGGCGGCGTCGGGCCGGACGGCGGTCGGGCCGGGCGGCGTCGGGACGGGCGTCCGCCCAGCACGGCCTGTTGGTTTGCAGAGAGAAGAGGCGAGCGGCCGGGGGCGGAGGCGCGGCCGGCACAGGTGCGGGCGCCGGGCCGCGGGCCGCCGTCCTGCCCGGGCTTGGGAGACAGAGGAGGAGGATGTCGGGCTCACGAAAAGGCGGCTGGAAGCCACCACTGTAGGGGACAGGCCTGTGTTAACTGGAAGCGGTCGGAGGGCCCTTTGGCCTGTCACACCGCGCAGGACCCCGAGAAACCCAGGCTGGCCGCGCGGCCCTCGGTCACAGGGCAGTTCTGTCCCGCAGAGCCTTTCTTCCGGCTCAGAAGCAGAACGCATCTCCGTGTTCTCTCAAACAGAATTTGCGTCGTTTTTCATTTCTTTCTTTCTTTTCTTAAGAGGAGGGCTCGCCATTTTGCATGGGATGGTCTTGAACTCCGGGGCCCAAGCCACTTCTTCCTTACCAACCCAACGGGGGGAGGTTTCAGGTGTGAGAAACCTGGCTTAGTTATAGTTATTTATTTATTTATTTTATTTTGAGACATAGTCTCACTTGGTCACCCGCTGTAAAGTGCCGTGGTGTCTTAGCTCATAGCAACTTCAGACTC
Organism: Perodicticus potto; assembly: GCA_963574655.1. Taxonomy (NCBI): domain Eukaryota; kingdom Metazoa; phylum Chordata; class Mammalia; order Primates; family Lorisidae; genus Perodicticus; species Perodicticus potto. The sequence goes on along the minus strand of CAUYRH010125475.1, from coordinate 20,461 downwards.
TCGGGTTCAAGTGATCCTCTTGTCTCAGCCTCCCAAGTAGCTGGGACTACAGGCTCTGGCCACAGTGCAATGCCTGGCTAGTTTTAGAGATGAGGTCTCGCTCTGGCTCAGGCTGGTCTCGAACCTGCGAGCTCAGGCAATCCACCCTCCTCGGCCTCCCAAGTGCTGGGAGTTAGTTGTTTGTTTTTTTTTTTTTGGCCGGGGCTGGGCTTGAACCCACGACCTCCGGCATATGGGGCCAGTGTCCCACTCCTTTGAGCCACAGGCTCTGGGAGTTATTTTTAAAGAAAGATACCAACTGTAACCCTGTTGGTGACAGACCCAGTTTTAACGAACTCAAGTCAGTTCTAAAAGTACTACATGGAGTTGTAGGTAGTGCTATAAAATTTCAGAAGGAATTTAAACAGTCCCAAACCAATGGGAAGCGGGAGATTAGGGACATTGAAAACAATCAACAAAAGTAACAAGAACTCAGACAGGCCGTATCATTCTCAGGGAAGGATTATTTCAGAGGGTATTTCATTTATCTGTTGTTGTTTTAAGCTTAGTCATTTAAAACAGTGTTTTGCCCCTGCATGTGCAGTCTGAGCAGGGATTGGTGGGGATGGCATCTTTTTGCTCTATTCAGCTTCAGCCAGGATGGCGCATGGGTAGGGTCTTGGTCATCTGAAGGCTCACTCCATCTCCTGTAGTAGTTGATGTTGGTTGTGGCGTTAGCTGGAACTTTTACCCAGATCACTTAGCTCTGTCCATGTGGCCTGAGAGTCTTCTTTGTACAGTGGGCTGTCCCAAGGGCAAGGAAGCACAAACCACAGACACACTCAAATGTAGTTACCTCTGTAGAGAGACCGGGGGAGAGCCAGTGTTGGCCAGTAGATGGTACCAACTCTTGTACCTTGGAGGCATGTTCAAGCTCGTTTTTAAAGGGAAAGGAAACAGACTCTACCTTTTGACAGGGAAGGCAAGATTCTGAAAGTGCATGTGGAACTGGGAATATTTCTGTGGTGGTTTTTGAAAATGCAGTTTTTCTTAGGAAGACCTTGGAGAGGAGGTGACATTGAACTGAGTCTTGGAAGGGTGTTGATTTGGGATTTGGGGCCTGGTTTCAGGGAAACATTCAGGATGGAGGGAAATGAGTGTGCATAAAAACGCAAAGTGGGGGACCTGCCAGGCACATTCAGTACATCATTTTGGCAAAGGAGCCATGATAAGGAGTAGCGGGAGGTCACTGGAGGGTTAAGTAGGAGTGAAATAATGGGAACTGTTGGACCAGGTGTGGTGGCCCCTGCCTGTAATCCTAACACTCTGGGAGGCTGAAGCGGATGGATTGCCTGAGCTTAGGAGTTTGAGACCAGCCTGAGCAGCAGCAAGATCCTGCCTCTAAAAACTAGCTGAGGGTTGTGGAGGATACTGGTAATCCCAGCTACTTGGGAGGCTGAGGCAAGAGAATCACCTGAGCCCAAGAATTTGAGGTTTCTGTGAGCTATGACAGCACAGCACTCCGCTCAGGGCGACAAAGTGAGACTCCGTGTCAAAAACAAAAAATGGAAGTTTTAAATTTTAAGGCCAGCTTAAGGAATTGAAATTCAGTGGGGAATACTAAGGATTTCAAAGCAAGAATTTTTTTTAAAGAGGGAAAGGAAACACACTTTCTTAGATTGATTAGGTAGGAGGGTGCTTGGCGGATTGGAAGAGAGAACAGACTGTCAGAGCAGCACAGGGGAGGTAGGACAGTCCTGAGCTGCAGTTGGTGGTAACTGGGAAGCACGGAGCCTTCCTGCTGGCTGACTAAAGGGTCACGGACAGGCAGGAGTCAAAAGTCCGGGATTTCAAGATGGAATCAGAGAATAAAGGCCCCATTGACATAACTAAGGAAGGTGGGTGAGGAGTGTCCACGGAACTGGACGTGGCAGAGACGTGTCTTCCTAACCTTTTGACTGGGGCAGGGCGTGGTACAGCTCCACGTCCCCATCCTTCCTCGCCCTCATCCACTTACACATTTGTATGATTTTCTGGTGTTTTCTATTGGACTAAGCTCCATGCCGACAGAACTTGAATGTCTTTTCCTCTCTGTAGTCTCCAGAGCCTACAAGTGTCGTATATTTGTTGGATGTTGTTACTCCTTATAAGCAGAGGGAAACAGCTTACACGGGGGGACAGACTGAAGCGCCAACGTTAAGGAAGTGTTATGGTGAGAGAGAAAGCTAAGTGATAGTTTGGGGTCTTATTGTGAAGTCTTTAAATGCCAAACTGAAAAGTCTGGACCTCTTTCAGTTTTGGTGGATAACCAACAAATGTGACATTATTTCAGAGAACATGTACAATTATGGTTTGGGCTTTATTTTGTATTTTTTTAGAGGAGGGGTCTTGATGTGTTGGCCAAGCTGGATTCTAACTCTTCAGTTCAAGCAATCCTTGCTCCTTAAGACCTGGAACCATAGGCATGCAGCCCCAATTACCAAGAAGATAATTCTGGTGCCAGTATGGAAAATGGGGTTAGAGAAGGGAAGTTGAATACACCAGCCATTCTGATTCTGTAGGTCAGGGGTGGCAGGGGGGCCTTACCAGCACAGTGACTCTCAGACTTCAGAATGTGTACGAATCACCTGAAGAGCTTTTTAAAATGCAGATTCTTGGGCCCTGCTTCCAGGGATTGATTTAGTCTTACTAGAGCCCAAGAAACAGTGGTTCTGACAGCTTCTTCCCATGATTCTTTGTGAAACACAGGCCTCAGGTTCTGTGTTCTTCCTTCTTCTCCTTAGAACAGCGATTGTCAACCTGTGGGTTGCGACCCACAGAACTGTATTAAAGTTCCTTCCATTAGGAAGGTTGAGAACCACTGGTCTAGAGGATCCTTAACCTTCTCCAAAAGTTCTCTCAGATGTATCCAGTTCCCGGACTGTCACCTGGACACTCTGTGGCCCCTCTACTTAGTGTGCTCAGAAGTAAACTTGTCATCTGGTCCCTCCACCCTGTGTCCCTGAGCTGCTTCCGGTGTCACTTGCCTCCCTGCTGTGGCCCTGACTCATGCTTACATAACATCAACCTCGTCCTCCCTAAGTAGGGTGGATAGGCAATTTTTTTTTTTTTTTTTTGTTTGAGACAGAGCCTCAAGCTGTTGCCCTGGGTAGAGTGCCATGGCATCATCGCTCACAGCAACCTCAGACTCTTGGGCTTTAGCGATTCTCTTGGCTCAGCCTCCCAGGTAGCTGGGACTACAGGCGCCCACCACAGTGCCTGGCTGTTTTTTTTGGTGTAGTTGTCATTGTTGTTGTAGCTGTCCTGGGCTGGGTTCGAACCCTCCAGCTTCGGTGTGTGTATGTGACCAGCGCCCTACCCACTGATCTATAGGCACCGCCCAGCATGGTGCAATTTTTATTTTTCTATCATCCATCTCATATATCCCACTTTTTCAGTTTTCGTTGCTTCCATGCTATTACCTTTTAGCCAGACTACCGGAATGGTTTCCTACTTTGTCTCCCTACCTCTAATCACGCTCTCAGAGTAAATTCCTTCTGAACTGAAGCTCTGAACATGTCGCTCCTCACAGCAGCTTCCTGCTCTGCAGGTTAAAGACCAGTCTCAGCTTGGCAACATACCTTCCATGGACACCTGTTCTCTGTTGATCGCCTCATTTTTCTAAGGACTGGAAATAATGTATGTAAAGTCCCTAGTCTACACCTGGCCTTCAGCACTGGTGCTCATTACTGGTGCTATATTCAGCCTACCATAATCCACCTAAATAAAATCATGTGTTATCTTCCCTGCAGTCGTCACTTCTGTTTTCTTCATCAAGCTTTCACTGCACCTCTCTACACTTCTGATGTTAGCTTCTCTGAGCAAACTCCTCTGATACTCCAGCCGTGATGTGATGTCTTTGTGCTCTGAGCCCCAGAGGACACTGTTGCACCTATGTGACCCCCTTCTTCTTGCTGTGCTGCAGGCTTCTTGGGGACGCACACAGAGGTCCTGGTCTCCGGCTTTTTCCAGCTCTTCCTAGCCTCCAGCCCCCTTCCTAGCACTCACCAAACATCTATCACAAACACATTTGGGAAAACAAACGCAAACTCACTGGATATAAAAGACTGAAGCGGAAGTGACTGGCAGCAGAGTTGATATTTTAGGTTAGGGGTTTTCCATCCTACTTTTCAATACCAGCCCCAGGCACGGTACCAATCTCATGGCCATGGTTGTCCTCGAGAACCAGGCTGCAGCAAACCAAAGCGTCCTTTCCAACACAAACTGCCTGGCCGACCCCCCACCATGTCCTTTCCCTTCTCCCTTTTATCCTGTGAGTACAGAAGCCTTAACATAGCTTCTACTTAGCATACCTCCCCTACTAGAGTTACTTCTGAGGGAAAAGGTATCAAATCCAAAGGCCACATGACCCCAAATAGCCCAATAGGCCACAGAAATCATTGCAACCAAATCAACAAGCACTGTTAACATCCTTGGCAAGAAAGTAATTTTGCAACATACAAAACTACCTTTGTTATAGTTGTATACATACAGTAGGATGTCTGCTGTGTGTGTACCTAGTAAACTGGGTAAAATATAGATGGGAGTTATTACCAGCATCTTAGCCTAATTTGAATATGCCATGTATTTTTGTCACCTGGAACTATAACTCCATTTTAGAGAATTCGTTTAAATTTTATAAAGAACAGCTACATTTGGTATACTTTCATAGACACTAGGTTCAGGATGTCCTTTTTAAATAAAAATGAAATAATCTTAAAAGTTCCAGAATTACCTCATGCTGATGGACAGACAGCTCTGTGAATATATAAAAACCATTGACTGGCCGGCCCCATATACCGAAGGTGGCGGGTTCAAACCCAGCCTCAAAATAGCCGGGCGTCGTGGAGGGCGCCTGTAGTCCCAGCTACTTGGGAGGCTGAGGCAAGAGAATCGCCTCAGCCTGGGAGTTGGAGGTTGCTGTGAGCTGTGTGATGCCATGGCACTCTACTGAGAGTGATAAAGTGAGACTCTGTCTCTACAAAAAAAAACAAAACCCATTGACTTGTGTATTTTTATAGGGTGATTTTAATGATATATTACTTATATCTCAATAAAGGTATTATTTTAAAAAAATGAAATGATTAGTAACCATAAACCGTAATTACTCATTATTAAATATTTTATGAATCTTTTAGTTGTGGGATCCAGCAAAGAATGAAAAGTTGCAAGAACGTTTTTTGCAAGAGGTACAGATGGGAGAACTTTGGTTATCTAGAGGTAAGAACATCAACATTCTTTCATGAGTTATTTGAAAATAACACACAAGAAATAGTTGTATTTGCATGTCAGATTACTTGCAAGACGTGTTAGCTAATGTGTCAAAGGGTAACTGTCCAAGCATATTCATTTCATTATACTGTCCCCTCCGCTACATTAGTGTTGGAGTTATGTTGGCAGTTACAGAAGCTGGCAGATGGGAAAACAAAGCCAAACGTGGGAACATCTCATTTATTGTCATGTAAATTTCTAAGTAAATGAATTTTACAAATGACTAAATGTTAAGAATCAAAACCTTCTAAAATTTTAACTGGTGCAGCACCTGTGGCTCAAAGGAGTAGGGCGCCAGCCCCATATACCAGAGGTGGTGGGTTCAAACCCAGACCCGTCCAAAAAAAATGATAAAAATAAAAACTTTTTTTTTTTTTTGAGACAGAGCCTCAAGCTGTCACCCTGGATAGAGTTCTGTGGCATCACAGCTCCCAGCAACCTCCAATTCCTGGGTTCAAGCGAGTCTCTTGCCTCCGCCTCCCAAGTAGCTGGGACTACAGGCGCCCGCCACAACGCCCGGCCATTTTTTGGTTGCAGCCGGCATTGTTTGCCGGGCCCAGGCTGGATTCGAACCTGCCAGCTCAGGTGTACGTGGCTGGTGCCTTAGCCCGCTGAGCCACAGGCACTAAGCCGATAAAAATAAAATTTTAACTGGTCTACAAAATTTTACCTAGAATAATTTTTGTTTTCTTAGAATATTTTTGGTTTGGGGGTGAAGTTCCATGGCATCATTATAGCTCACAGCAACCTCAAACTCTCAGGTAATCCTTCTGCCTCAGCTATCCCGAGTAGCTGGGACTACAGGCGCCCAGCACAACACTGGGCTAGTTTTTGTTTTTAGTAGAGAACAGGTCTCGCTCTTGCTCAGGCTGGTCTCAATACACCTGCCTTGGCCTCCCCGAGTGTTAGGATTATAGGCATGAGCCACTACACCTGACCTTTGCTTTTTAATGTTCAGTGCTTGGTGCTTTCTTGGTAATTTGTAGAATGTCTCCTTTGAAAAACTTTACAATTTTGCTCAAAGCTTACCCATCTGTTACAGGAGAGCACAGAATGGGGGTTGAACACCTCAGCAATGCCCTTTTAGCATGTGGGCAACCACAGGAACTTCTGAAGGTTTTCAAACACACACTCCCTCCCAAGGTATTTGAGATGCTGTTACACAAAATTCCCCTTATTTGCCAGGTAAGCATAAATTTAATTATGTAACCATATTGGGCTTGATTGCAACATAGAAACTGCAAAGTATGTGTGTGAACTGACTAAAGTTTTGATGAGTGAAGTCTGAATTTTTGGTTGCTTTTCTTGCTTTAAGATGAAGCAAACCTTTTGTGACATGCTCCCTTGACTATAATGAATTGTACATTTTGTCGAGTATTATACATGTTTCAACACTTTTGACTTTAACGTAGAACATATTTCTACTATTAGCATACAAAACAGACATTGCTTTGGTAAATTTAAGCATATATGCTAACTAGTGTTCTCTTAAATAAAAGTTTAGATTGTATCAAATGAAATCCGTTCATAAGCCCTTGATTAATAGGTATTAGTCTACTTACATTTTACCAAACTGCTTGGTATACTTACTCATCAGCTAAAATTGCCTACAAATGCCTGGATTTCCTTCGGGGTTCATTGGTTCATAAGACATTCCTTGAACTTTGGTTCACTTTTTATTAGACTAATCCTGTGTGATGTCAAGGAATAAACTACATATGGTTGGTCAGACTCACAGTCATTCATTTTGGACTCTCGGGTTTTGAACAAAACTCAAACAACAGACTCCACTAAAGCATGGGAGTTAATTCTTACATTCTCAAGCTAGTCTCAGATGGGTTGCTTCGTAAGGACATAAGCAAATGTAAGCAGGATAGTGTATGTAATGCTCACTATGACACGAGGGAAGCAAAAAAAGGATCAGGGGTTAAAATGATCAGCAAGTAACTATTTTATGTATTTTCCAGCAATTTGAAGCAGACATGAATGAACAGGAATGCCTGGAGGATGATCCCGATTGAAAAACATTTCAATGTATCCATAGTCCAGTCAGAATACTATGGTACTATATAGTATAAACAACTACTCAGTGATATTTCCATTTATTTTGCTTTTAGTAATAAATTTTCTATCTCATACATGATTGAACACATATTTTGCTTTAATATTAACAGTCACAATTGAAGAAACAATGGTTTATTTTTCTAATCAAGTGACCAAACTGCTGAATCTTACGGCCTCAATAAATGTTGCATCTTCTTATGTTCATTGAATAATAAGACCTATTTTGATTATTCCTGGTAAATAGCAATTTGGCTTCTCTAGGGGCTTCCACTTGCCAAATACTCATGACAGATGGTTTAGCACGGTGGCTACTGCTCTCAGGGGATTCTCTCAGATGAATCCTCATTTCCAGGGCAGCAGCTCTTGGCACTCTCTCATGAAAATCCATCCATCAGGACTTCTCTGTCTCTATCGTGGCTGGCCAAGGAGTCCTGCTTTGGCTGCCAGAGCTTCGTTCTGCTGAATGTGATATTCCTGAAATCTCATGGATATTCTTTGTGTCATTTTTAAATATTTCTGTAAGCAATGTTCTGAACAGGTGGTCTAGAAATAGAAAGGGAAGATCCAAGAGGCAACACAAAATGACAATTTTTTAAAAATGCATGTATTCCAAAGGAACAGCCAATGGGTGCTTTTCTTTTCTTTGAATATATCTGAGAATTAAATTTTATTATTAATGGGTAGCAAGTGACCACAGCTTTCAATTGTTGATACTTTAATGCACTGATAGGAATTAATATATACTGAATGCCTACCAGGTTATAGGAACTAAAAACAACGGTAAATCCTTGCCTTCAAGAAGCTTCTAGATTAATTTTCTGCAGATATGCTTCAATATGAAGTGAAAGCCCCACATTCCATCCCCTTATTCATATTATTAAAATGCTGACCCACTGGCAAGTTTGTTCCTTTTTAATGAGAAATCCTATTTCAATATTCTTAATTCTCAACTTTCTAACAAGAATATTACATGCCTAAACTCAATTATTTAACAAGTACTTATCAATTGTTGGTTATAATCCAGTTCTTGGCATGAATGTTTATTAGTATCTTCCACTGAAAAACGTTTATAGAGGGCGGCACCTGTGGCTCAGTGAGTAGGGTGCCAGCCCGATATACCGAGGGTGGCGGGTTCGAACCCAGCCCTGGCCAAACTGCAACAAAAAATAGCTGGTCATTGTGGCAGGTGCCTGTAGTCCCAGCTACTAGGGAGGCTGAGGCAGGAGAATTGCTTAAGCCCAAGAGTTTGAGGTTGCTGTGGACTGTGATGCCATGGCACTCTACCCAAGGTGACATAGTGAACCTCTGTCTCAAAAAGAAAAAGGAAGACATCTATATCATTTTGAGCAAATATATAAGTGTTTTGATGAAGGACATTAAAAGTTAAGACTTCTAATAGGTTTAGGTTTTCAAAGTGCACCAAACTCAAGCTTTGCTTTTTCCAAAGTCAGCTAGAGTTCTCAAGGCCAGACATGAAAACTGTGTCAGGGTTCTCTGGGCAGGCCATCTTGACCAAAAGGTAATCTGTGTTGTGGAACAGTAAGTCAGTAGCCCCAGGAATCTTTAAAATGGTCAGCCTTAGGACAAATACAACTGTCATATTAAATCTGACATTGCTAAACTCAATATGGTCAGGAATGTTGGCTCATGCCTGTAATCCTAGCACAGGAGGCCAAGGAGGATCACTTGAGCCCAAGAGTTTGAGACCAGCCTGAGCAACATGGTGAGACCCTGTGTCTGCAAAGAAATAGCAAAATGAGCCAGGCATAGTGGCATGTGCCCGCAATCCCAGCTGTTCAGGAGGCTATGCTAGGAGGATCGCTTGAACCCAGGAGTTGGAGGTTGCATCAAGCTATGGTGATGTCACTGTACTCTAGCTTGGGCAACAGAACAAGACCCTGTCTCAAAAATAAAACCAAAGGAAACAAAACAAAACAAAACAAAAAACCCCTCAATGCCATGGGTTCTTGGCTGCCTCCAAGCAAAGGAACATAGGGCAGTCCAAATTCCTATGATCGGTAGGAACAAGTGATATGCTTAGGGTGATCCTATTTATTACTTATGACAAGCTCAGAGAATTTTTAGTAAGCAACACTTTTCATACCTCTTCGGGTTTTACTTCTCTTGTGGTGAAGTCTTTAACACAGTCCAAAAAGCAGGTTTCTGTAAGTTTATTGTAGGTCCCAAGGAATTCCTTAAACTACAGATAAATCAGAAGGCTCTTTAACATTTGGTTTTTAAAACAAAGATGCTTTAAAACTTATATTACCAATATTTTGTATTTAGACAAAATATCCTATAAAACCTGAAGTCATAGGTTCTTTCTCTAACTTAAATGGGTATAATATAACATAGTCTTCTTTTCTAGTTGAATACTTTTTCCTTGGTTATCAGTCAAATGAAAAATCAGCATGCTCTGTATCATTTAATATCCACTTTTGGAAATGAAATAGAAACAATTGTTTTGAGTGACACAGCTGCCCCCACAGTGCCTGTCCCTTGTTTGCAAACTCCCTTTCCATAATTCCAACGCCTTACCTGCTTGATCTGATCAGACTCTGGTATTGGTGCAGCCATATTCTTTTGGACGTTTATTACTCACCTGTTTTAAAAAGTAAGAAAAAATAAAGGTTTTTAACCTGTAAACAAATGTTTTTAGGCTACCTGAAGAGTTAGGTAATCATTTTTTTGTTCATATTTTATAAATTTCTGCATATATAATTATATGCCACTCCCCATTTCCCAGATCATTAGAACCTTATAGGTTAGAATTAGATTCTCCATTTTGGGACTGAATGGCCTTGTCCACATAAATGTCCAATTTTAAGCAGTTTGCTTTGCTCCTTTACTCCACCACTTGTAAAAGTCCCATTCATAGCAGGGTTTTTTTTTTTTTGAGACATAGTCTCACTTGGTCACCCTGAGTAGAGTGCCATTGCATCACAGCTCACAGCAACCTCAGACTCTTGGGCTGTACAGGTGCCCACCACAATGCCTGGCTATTTTTAGAGATGGGGTCTCACTCTTGCTCAGGCTGGTCTCGAACTCCTGAACTCAAGCAATCCACTAGCCTCAGCCTCCCAGAGTGCTGAGATTTCAGGCATGCCCTCATAGTAGGGTTTTTTTTTTTTTTTTTTTAGACAAGAGTCTCACAATGTCGCCCTCAATAGAGTGCTGTGTGGTCATAGCTCACAGCAACCTCTAACTCTTGGGCTCAAGCGATTCTCTTGCCTCAACCTCCCAAGTAGTTGGGACTATAGGCACCGGCCATAATGCCAGATTATTTTTAGAGGCAGGGTACTGCTCTGGCTCAAGCTGGTCTTGAACCTGTGAGCTCAGGCAATCCACCAGCTTCAGCCTCCCAGAGTGCTGGGATTACAGGCATGAGCCACCTTGCCTGGCTCACAGTAGGGTTTTTTTGTTTGTTTTTTGAGACAGAGTCTCACTATGTCATCCTGGGTAGAGTGCCCTGGTGTCACAGTTTATAGCAATCTGAAACTCTTGGGCTTAAGAGATTCTCTTGCTTCAACCTTCCAAGTAGCTGGGACTACAGGCACCCGCCACAACGCTCGGCTATTTTTTGTTGCAGTTGTCGTTGTTGTTTAGCTGACCCAGGCTGGGTTTGAACCTGCAGCCTTGGTGTATATGGCTGGCGCTGTAACCACTGTGCTACAGGTGCTGAGCCTCGTAGTCGAGTTTTAAGGGAACCCAAGAGTTAGTGTCTTCCCTAAGATTACGTAAGTTGACTACTCCATTAGTTATGAATTAAACTGTGTCCTGTCCTACCAATGACCTATTTGCTAAATCTATATAAATGCAAAGGTTCCAGTAATTGTTAAAAAACACTATTCAATAAATCAATAAACTTCATAAAAGATATTCAGACTTCTAAATGACTTTAAAAGGAAGTTATAGGAGTTATACATTCTGCACAATCACCAAAAACAAACAAAAAAACCACAGAAGGCTCTGGGTGTCGCCTGTGGCTCAAAGGAGTAGGGCGCTGGCCTCATATACCAGAGGTGACAGGTTTAAACCCAGTCCTGGCAAAAAGACGACAACAACAACAACAACAAAAACCCAAACAAACAATAAAAAAAAAAAAACAGAAGGCTCAGCACCCGTAGCACAGTGGTTACAGCACAGCCACATACATCGAGGCTGGCGGGTTCCAACCCAGACAGGGCCAGCTGAACGGTAACTGCAACAACAAAAAAAACAGCTGGGCGTTGTGGCAGGTGCCTGTAGTCCCAGCTACTTGGGAGGCTGAGGCAAATCACTTAAGCCTAAGGAGTTTGAGGTTGCAGTGACGCCACAGCACTCTACTGAGGGTGACATAGTGAGATTCTGTCTCAAAAAATAGAATAAAATAAAATAAAAAATAAAATGATAAAAAGGGCCATTGCACAGACTCAATCAGAAACTTCTGAACATACAATTCTTGTGATCTAACTTGGGGGTACACAGAAGGGAAGACAAGGAACTCAAAAAGTCTTTCTGAGTTAGGACTTGGGTTCAGCTAATTTGGAAATAAGAATGTGGATCAATTATTTATTTACTGTATTCTGGCTGGTCCTAAAAAGCTTCTGCATCTCACATGAAAGATATATATAAAAGAAAGCTGTTTAAATAGTATGTATCAGGAACAATAAAAAAAAATTAATCGCATACACTAGACTGATCTAAAAGCCATACTTTATGTTTAATTTTGAGTTTCCTGATAACCAGCACAACAAAGAAATTGGATGTGTAATAAGTCAGTCTCATTGATTATTATTTAAAGTAGCTCTGAAAAGCATAAAATTTTTCTTAAGCTTATATGCAGTTGAAACTGAAATAGGAAATTTAAGATGAGGGCAAAGTACATACCACCATCATGAAAAAAATGTAACCTGCCTGGGCGTGGTGGCTCACACTTGCAATCCAGCACTCTGGGGGGCTGAGGCAGGTGCATTTTTTTGTTTGTTTGTTTAATAAAAATTGACTTACAAGTGATTATTTATCAAAAGACCATTAATAGCAGGCACTGAAATGGGCAGGTGGACTCTTGAGCTCAGGAGTTTGAAGACCAGCCTGAGCAAGAGGCAGACCCCGTCTCCACTAAAAACCGAGAAGTTATCTGGGTGTTGTGGCAGGCGCCTGTAATCCCAGCTCCTCAGGAAGCTGAGGCAAGAGGAATGCTCAAGCCCAAGAATTTGAGGTTGCTGTGAGCTATGATGCCATGGCAGTCTAACCTGGGGCAACAGAGTGAGGCTATCTCAAAAAACAAAAAAAGTTCTCATTTTGGAATGGGATTAAGGCTGCTGTGAAAGAAGCTGGATACAGCCTGCATGGAGCTTGCCCTTCAGCCTCTGCATGTGGGAATCACATCTCTTCCCTCTGTAGGCTGCTGCCTCAACGTGCCATCTTGGAAGCAGAGTGCAGCCCTTAGCAGACAACAGAACTTTCCAAGCCTTCTTATTGGACTTCTCAGCCTTCAGAACTACACAGCACCCCCCTCTGGAGGATTCAGGAACAAAGCAACACCTTGGAGGAAGAGAGGAGCCCTCGTCAGATGGAGAATCTGTCAGCACCTTGATTATGGACTTCCCAGCTTCCAGAACTATCCCTTCAAGGAAATTCCAGACCAACCAGACACTGCTTTCAAGGCCTGTCTCCAACATGACCAGCTCTCTAAACACTTTGGAGGGTCTTTAAAGGAAAGTCCTTTCATGTGGATGCTGAGAAAGTTTCCTCAAGCATAAACTAATGGCAACTGAAAATTACTTTGAGGTTACAGATTTTGTATCCTGAGATGCTGCTGTATTCCTTGATCACTTCTAAGGGTTTTATAGTTGAATCCCTGGGGCTTTCCACATATACAATCATATCGTCTGTGAAGAGTGAAAGTTTGATCTCCTCTGACCCTATATGGATACCCTTGATCACCTTTTCTTGTCTGATTGCGTTGGCTAACTTGCTGACTTCCATTGCAATGAAAGCAAGCAAGCATTGGCGACTTTACTTCTTTTATGTTTACATGGATGGAGCTGGAACATATTCTTAGCAAAGTATCTCACGAATGGAAGAAAAAGTATCCAATGTACTCAGCCCTACTATGAAACTAATTTATAAGCACCCACACTTCCATATGAAAGCTATAACCCAACTACAGCCCAAGAAGAAAGGGAAAGAGGAGGGGGAGGAGAAGGGGGAGAATGGGTAGAGGGAGGGTAATTGGTGAGACCACACGTATGGTGCATTTTACAAGGGTACACGTTAAATCTACTAAGTGCAGAATATAAATGTCTTAACACAATAACTAAGAAAATGCAGTGAAGGCTATGTTAACCAGTTTGGTGAAAGTATTTCAAATTGTATATAAAACCAGCACATTGTACCCCATGATTGCATTAATGTACACAGCTATGATTTAATAAACAAAAAACAAAAGCTCAACTTAAAAAAAATTCTCATTTTGATTAACAATTAATCAATGGCAATTCCATTCTACCACTCCCAACCTGGAGTAGTTTCCCTCCTTTTAAATTTTTCACCTTATCCTATAAATTCATAATAACCTACTGACATTTTCAAAAAATTCATTTCTTCTACATGCAAGGCAAAGCGTCACTTCTTTTCTACTTGCTATGCTAGCCTCATTCCAGATGTTACAGCACATAATTTTCTTTGATAATACTTAATAAAAAGTCTGTCTACTTCAGAGAATCTGATTTAGTAGTAACAGTAAAGTACCCATTTTACTAAAACTGCTTAATGGTAACATACATCAGACAATCCAGTACATTTTTAGGTTAGCCTAACACTCAAGCAACTGCTCCATAAATACCTAAAATACCAATGGTGAAAACTCTTAATTCCTATTTTATTTTGCAACTTTGTTAGCAAGTTTTTTTTTTTTTTTAATTTTTTATTAAGTAAACTTCCTGGAAAACACTAAGAATTAATTAAAGGTCACAATTTAAATTCCTTATATGTTCCAGGAAAGATACTATCCATTATAGTTCCCATTAGCTCATTTAACTCATAAAACTGATTCTGTACCCTCTGACCACTTAACTTCATAGAAATTCAAACCCAACTATTTATGATTTGTAAATTAGCAGTGGCAATTCTCATTAATTGATAGATATTAATTCCATAAAATTTATTGAATCTATGAGGGACTGTGCTAGTTATGAAACCACTTATGCTTCTAAGGCAAGATGCGTCTTTATGGCTGCTATGAAGTACCAGTGAACCAGTCAAAGAATCAGGAGATGCGGTAAGGATATCATGCAATGAGGTTGTTTAGGACTTGTGTTACCAGGAGGCTAAAGCAGATGTGCATTTCCCTAAGTTCAACTAAGACCCATGGAGATTATATGTAAAACAAGCGTAAGATGACTAAAAGGTGAGTGGACAGCAGACTACCTCTAGTCACCTTGGGACCTCAAGAAACAACATAGAGGTACATTCTGTAGACTTATAGCTGAAGAACCTGGCAACTTGCAAATGCCAAAGAGGACAGTCAAAAAAAAAAAAAAAAAAAGCACCCACCCCTGATTGTCTAATCAAAGGACTAGCAAACAGCAGCCCCAAGACAGAACACTTTTTAGGCAGTAACTGCTGTACTCCAGCAAACACTTCCAAAACTGGATATGTCCCCAACCATATCAGCAGAGGCCAAGTAGGGAAGCCAGGCTTCCATCCTCCACAGTGTCAGAGAGGACCAGATGGGGAGAAGGAGCTCTTCATCCCTGTCAGGCAGTAACAAGCCTCCTCCCAACATCCAAGGGTGAGCCTGACCTCCCATTCCAACCCATGGTACTGAGGTTCCACCTTGCTTTCTTGTGGGGTGGTATCAAAGGACACCTAGTTGAGATTCAGTACTTACATTACTGCCTCATGATAATTAGGTCACATAACCTCCTGTAGTGTCACTGAGGCCATGTAGGGAATAGTAATGAGGCGTTGGCAGCTACACACTAAGCCAAGGAGTTATCTTATAGTGGAGAGACTACTGCCCCCACCCAACTGAATGAAACAAGACAATTTTACATTATAATCAAACACTGAAAAAAAATAAAAACAAAAATTTTGAACTAAAAACAAAAGAATTACAAAGGCGATGAGTGAAAAACATTTTAGCTACGGGATAAAACAATTAGGATGATAGCAGATTTCTCATGATTCTATGGAAGCCAGAAGGAAGTACCACAAAATTTTTAAGTGCTAAAAGAAAAGAACTGTCAACCCAGAAACCTATACTAGTGAAAACATCCTTCAGGAATAAAAAGGAAATCAAGATATTGTCAAATTTAAAAAAACTAAGAATTTGTTGCCAGCACATCTACCAAAATAATGATTAAAGTTTCTAAACAGAAAGAAAATAATTTAAAAAACTCTTGGAACATGAAGGTGAACACTCTAATAAAAAATGAGTAAGTACAATATACTTTCCGTCCCCTGGAGTCTCCAAGGGTTGCTTGTCAGTTGAAGCAAAAATTATAAAACCAGGCTCGGCGCCTGTGGCTCAAGCAGCTAAGGCACCAGCCACATACACCTGAGCTGACGGGTTCCAATCCAGCCTGGGCCTGCCAAACAACAATGATGGCTGCAACCAAAAAAAAAAAAAAAATAGCCAGGTGTTGTGGCGGGCATCTGTAGTCCCAGCTACTTGGGAGGCGGAGGCAGGAGAATCACTTGAGCCCAGGAATTGGAGGCTGCTGTGAGCTGTGATGTCACAGCACTCTACCCAGGGTGACAGCTTGAGGCTCTGTCTCAAAAAAAAAATAAATAAATAAAACGAGGCTGGGTGCAGTGGCTCATGCCTGTAATCTTAGCACTCTGGGGGGCCGAGTTAGTTGGATTGCCTAAGCTCACAGGTTGGAGACTAGCTTTAGCAAGACTGAGACCTCGTCTCTAAAAATAGCCAGGCGTTGTGGCAGGTGCCTGTAGTCCCAGCTACTTAGGAGGCTGAGGCAAGAGAATCATTTGAGCCCAAGAGTTTGAGGTTGCTGTGAGCTGTGACACCATGACACTCTACCAAGGGTGATAAAGTGAGATTGTTTCAAAAAAAAAAGAAAAAAATTTGAAAATCAATGTCATGCACATATTAATAGACTAAAGAAGGAAAATCATATGAACATAGCAATTGATGCAGAAAAAGAATTTGTCAAAACTTAATACTCATTAATAGTAAACGGTCTCACAAAAATAGGCAAAAAATGGAGTCCTTTTTTTTTTTTTTGGCCGGGGTTGGGTTTGAACCCACCATCTCCGGCATATGGGGCCAGTGCTCTACTCCTTTGAGCTACAGGCCACACTGCCCTAAAATGGGGACTTTTTTTTTTTTTTTTTTTTTTTTGAGACAGAGCCTCAAGCTGTCCCCCTGGGTAGAGTGCTGTGGCATCACAGCAACCTCCAATTCCTGGGCTCAAGCGATTCTCCTACCTCCATCTCCCAAGCAGTTGGGACTACAGGCGCCTGCCACAACGCCTGACTATTTTTTGGTTGCAGCCATCATTGTTGTTTGGGGGGCCTGGGCTGGATTCGAACCCGCCAGCTCAGGTGTATGTGGCTAGCACCTTAGCTGCTTGAGCCACAGGCGCTGAGCCTAAAATGGGGACTTTTTAACTTGATAAATATCTTTAAAAAACCCTATAGGTTATACTGTACTTAATCGTGAAATAGACAACATTTTCCTCTAAGATTTTGAGAAAAGATGTCCTCTCTAACCACTTGTATTCATCAGACTGCTGCAGGTTGTATCCAGCGCAGTAAAGAAAGAAAAGGAAGTAAAAGACATATGACTACAAAGGAAGAAAATTAATCTGTCTCTTTTTGCAGATAACATGATTGTAAACATAGAAAATCCCAAATAATCTACAAAGAAACTCTTAGAATTAACAAGTGAGTTTGGCAAGGCTGCAGGATAAACAATAAACATCTAAAAATTCAATTTTCTTTTTTTTTTCTTAAGAGACAGAGTCTCACTTTGTTTCCCTCGGTAGAGTGCAGTGGTATCACAGCTCACAGCAAACTCCAGCTCTCGGGCTTAGGTGACTGTCTTGCCTCAGCCTCCCGAGTGGCTGGGACTGCAGGCACCTGTCACAACGCCCGGCTGTTTTCTGGTTGCAGTTTGGCCAGGGCTGGGTTGGAACCTGTCACCCTTGGTATATGGGGTCTGGTGCCCTACCCACTGAGCCACAGGCACCACCCAGGTTTTATTTCTACATATTAGCAATGAACACATGCACACTGCAATTAAAAAAACAATACCATTTACAATTATTGAAAAAGAAGGACGTAGGGGTAAATTTAAATCTAACAAAACATATAATAGAACTTGTATGTTGAAAAGTACAAACGAAGACAACAGAAACCAAGGGCCTAAAATGGAGAGACACTGTGTTCATTGAGAAGACTCAATATAGCAAGAATGTCAATTTTCCCAAAACTGATATATGGGCTTATTGCAATTCCTATCAAGATCCCAGCTAGAGGGCGGCACCTGTGGCTCAGTCAGTAAGGCCCTGGCCCCATATACAGAGGGTGGCGGATTCAAACCCAGCCCCAGCCGAACTGCAACAAAAAAAAAACAGCTGGGCATTGTGGCAGGCGCCTGTATTCCCAGCTACTCGGGAGGCTGAGGCAAGAGAATCGCCTAAGCCCAGGAGTTGAAAATTGCTCTGAGCTGTGTGACACCACGGCACTCTACCAAGGGCGACAAAGTGAGACTCTGTCTCTACCAAAAAAAAAAAAAAAAAGATCCCAGCTAGATTTCTTGTAATTACAAGGGTATTCTAATATTTACATGGAAAGCAAAGGAATTAGAATAGGTAAAACGAATTTGGAAAATGAAGAATAAAGTATGAGGAATCAGTCAGCCTGATTTCCAGATTTATATAGCTACAGTAATCAATGCTGTGTGGTACTAGTACAGCAACAAATAGATCGATGTACAGAAATTCCAGAATCGATCCACACAAAAAAGCCTGACTGATTTTTGGTAAAGGTGTAAAAGCAATTAATTGATGGGAGAATAGCCTTTTCAGCAAGTAGTGCATCCACAGTCACAAACTTTAACCACCAATTATAGTCTCTCACCTTACATAAAAATTAACTCAAAATGAACCAGGGACTTAAAAGTAAAAAAGATAAAATTATTTAAACTTTTAGAAAATTATAAGAAAATCTTATAGCTTTATTGCTAGGCAAAGAGTTCTTAGATTTGACATCAAAAGCATAATCCATAAGAGGAAAAATTAATAAATTAGATTTCATTAAAATTAAAAACTTTTTGACAACGGCGGCACCTGTGGCTCAGTAGGTAGGGCGCCGGCCCCATATACCGAGGGTGGCGGGTTCGAACCCAGCCCTGGCCAAACTGCAACAACAAATAGCTGGGCATTGTGGCAGGCGCCTGTGGTCCCAGCTACTTGGGTGGCTGAGGCAAGAGAATGTCCTAAGCCCAGGAGTTGGAGGTTGCTGTGAGCTCCAATGCCACAGCACTCTACTGAGGGCGACAAAGTGAGACTCTGTCTCAAAACAAAAAAACAAACCCCCCCCCAACTTTTTGACAAGGAATTATTGCTCCTAAAAAACCAGAAAAGATAACATTATGAAAATGAAGAGACTAGTTATATACGTAGCAAATATATGCAGATAAGTACAAAACATCAAGCGCTCTTAAAACTCAACAATGAAAACATAAACAGTCCAATTAGAAAATGGGTAAAGCCACTAGATAGTATTTCATCAAAGAAGACATACATATGGTTGATAAGCATGTGAAAAGATGTTCAACATCATTAGCAATTAGGGAAACACGAATTAAAACCACCATGACGGCTCACTGCCTGTAGCTCAAGTGGCTGAGTGTCAGCCACATACACCAGAGGTGGCAGGTTCGAATCCAGTCCGGGCCTGCCAGACAACAATAACAACTAAAACCAAAAAAATAGCTGGGGGTTGTGACGAGCTCCTGTAGTCCCAGCTCCTTGGGAGCCTGAGGCAAGAGGGAAGAGAACTGCTTAAGCCCAGGAGTTGGAGGTTGCTGTGAGCTGTGACGCCACGGCACTCTATCCAGGGCGACAGCTTGAGGCTCCATCTCAAAACAAACAAACAAACCACTATGAGACTGAGAATGGTGTCTCATCCCAATATTTTTGAGAGGCAAGAGGATCACCAGGAGCTCATGACCATCCTGGACAACACAGCAAGAACACATTTCTAGAAAAAATTTTATTTATTTATCTATTTATATTTTTTAGACAGAGTCTCACTTTGTCACCCTTGGTAGAATGCTATGGCATCACAGCTCATAGCAATCTAGTCTCTTGGGCTCAAGTGATTCTCTTGTCTCAGCCTCCCCAGTAGCTGGGACTACAGGTGCCCACCACAATGCCCCCCTATTTTTAGAGGTAGGGTCTCGTTCTGGCTCAGGCTGGTCAAACCTGTGAGCTCAGGCAATCTGCTCACCTGGCCTCCCAGAGTGCCATAGAACAAAATTTTTAAAATTAGCTGGGTATGTGGGGCGGCGCCTGTGGCTCATTGAGTAGGGCGTTGCCCAATGTACTGGAGGTGGCGGGTTCAAACCCGGCCTTGGCCAAACTGCAAAAACAGAAAAATAGCTGGGCATTGTGGCGGGCGCCTGTAGTCCCAGCTACTCGGGAGGTTGAGGCAAGAGAATCGCCTAAGCCCAGGAGTTGGAGGTTGCTGTGAGCTGTGATGCCACAGCTCTCTACCAAGGGCAATAAAGTGAGACTCTGTCTCTACAAAAAAAAGAAAGAAAAGAAAAGAAAGAGAAAAAAATTAGCAGGGTGTGGACACATGAAACTCCTGTACTACCCAGCAATTACATTTCTGGGCATTTATCCTAGAGAAATGAAAACTTATGTTCACATGAAAACCTGTATGTGAAGGTTTATTAAAGTATAAAACTGAGGTAGGAGGTGGGTAAGATGCCAACTACAGGCATCTCTTTTTTTTTTTTTTTGAGACAGAGCCTCAAGCTGTCACCCTGGATAGAGTGCCGTGGCATCACAGCTCACAGCAACCTCCAATTCCTGGGCTCAAGGGAGTCTCCTGACTCTGCCTCCCAAGTAGCTGGGACTACAGGCGC
>CAUYRH010125474.1:0-11251 GCA_963574655.1 Perodicticus potto | reverse complement strand
TCAACGGGCTAAGGCGCCAGCCACGTACACCTGAGCTGGCGGGTTCGAATCCAGCCTGGGCCTGCCAAACAACAATGACAGCTGCAACCAAAAAATGGCCTGGCGTTGTGGCGAGCGCCTGTAGTCCCAGCTACTTGGGAGGCGGAGGCAGGAGACTCGCTTGAGCACAGGAATTGGAGGTTGCTGTGAGCTATAATGCCATGGCACTCTATCCAGGGTGACAGCTTGAGGCTCTGTCTCAAAAAAAAAAAGAAAGAAAAATTCACTTTCAAGAGCCTTGGGTAGAAAGTGTCTAAAAGGGATAAAGCAGCTGAAACTCATGTATCACGGCAAGGCCTTGAGTTCGTCCACAGGAAGAAATGAGTAAACCACATACAAGAGGCCAAGGACAGAAGAAACAGTGCTTCTAAACACAGACCCCACTCCAAAGGCAGGGAATGAAGTACAGGTGCTCATTTTCAACACAGTGGCAACTCCCATAAGCAAACTGAAGTAGCACACTACAGCTGGGTAGCAGGAAATTTTCATTCAGTCCAGAAAGGCCACCTAGTTCTTAATACATACTACTGTAATTCATTGATAAATAGAAAACCAAGGATAGCCACAAATGAAGTAATGCTGAAAAAAAAACCTTTGAAAAATAACAACAAGGGAAGAAGTCAGTAGCATACCCAGAAGCTTAGTTTTTGTCTAAGTTAGGGAAAGAGAATGCTTCTAACAAGAAAATCTTGAATACTAGGTTGAAAATCTTGAATACAAATCTTCTGTACTACCCACCAAAAACAGCAGAAAGATCACAATTAAAGCATTGGATGGAGATATTCCAGTGAACCAGAGACTTGACAGTTTTCTACAAGATGAAGGTAGTGAGGTCAGAGCAATAATTTAAGGAATGTCACAAAGATCTAGAGCTGAAAGCTGAAACCAGGAACCAAAGCAGAAGTGTCAGGTGCCATTCTGGGTGGGAAAGGAAAACTGGAGTAGAAGGACGACAGGTTGGCTTCACTGATCAACCATGCTCAACAGCTCTAGAGAAGTATCTACTGCACACTCAACATACAGAGCCCTAGTCACTCAAATACAGCTGCATAGCCACCCCCAGGCTGAGACCAAGGGGATGCTTGTGAGGATACTAAGCCACCTGCCTAAGGACTAAGGCAACAGCACAGGTCCATAATAACCAAGAGAAGAATTTAAAAATTGACAACATTAAAAAGGGTTACTACCCCCAGGAGTGGGAATAAGAAAAAGGAAAACTGATGTTTCATTTTTTGTACTTCCAGAATAGAATAGATTCTACTAACATGCATGTGTAAATCAAGTGATTGACACTTAAATACAAGTCTGGATTTAATATCTCAGTTGAGCATGGCCTGAAGAAAAAGCTGATTGTAACTGGTAGGTTACAGAAACATTGATATTTCAGAAACACTCAACAACTTTTTTAACTTTACACATATCAGATCTGGGTTTGTGATAACAAGATAAGTACCTACATCTTGAGATGTCTGCTTTTAAAGTACTTGACTTTGGGCAGCTCAGGGGGTAGGGCCTTGGCCACATACACCCAAGGCTGGTGGGTTCAAACCGGAGCCTGGGTCAGCTAGGGCAACAATGACAACTGCAACAAACAAAACAAGCAAGCAAACAAACAAACAAAAACAGCCCGGCATTGTGGCAGGCGCCTGTAGTCCCAGCTATTTGGGAGGCTGAGGCAAGAGAATCACTTACACCCAAGAGTTTGAAGTTGCTGTGAGCTGTGATGCCACAGCACTCTACCCAGGGTAACGTAGTGAGACTCTGTCTCAAAAAAATAAATAAATAAAATAAATAAAGTACTTGACTCAGTGCAGTATATTTTGTGGTTTGATGGTCTGTAAAATGAAGTACACTTATCTGTGTTTCACTCTAATATACATACATAAATATGTAGATCACTACATTTTTTTTTTAAAGACTAAAGTAAGGGATACACAAAGTCCAAACTAAAGAGATACCACTACGTAACCCTAGTGTCAACCATCAAAGGAAATGGGAGAAAAAGCAGTTTGTTTGGGTTTTTTTCATTTGTTCAACAGATAGATTTGATACCATTATGTTCTAAGCTTTATACTAATGAATAAAACCTAGTCCCTTCATTAAACAATTAAAGTTCCTGTACTTGAGGACTGATAATTAAGTTGGTGAACTCATCCTAGAAAAACTGCCACATACATTAGAGAAAAATGAAATCTTAAATTACACTTTTGAAGAGTTGATCTATACCGTCCAAACCTTCAGTAATGATGACTTTTCACATCAGGTTTCTTAGTTTCATTTTCCTGCTAAAGAATCTTACTTCTTAAGCTAAGCCAAAATTTATTCAAAACTTTTTGGACAAAGTCAATCTATAATTTTCTAAAGATACAAAAACTCAATTTATTATATTAAATTATTCCTAAACCAAATTTCATCTCATTTCAACCTAGAATTCAAATCACTGTCAAGAAATACATTCTTCACAACTCATATTTGCTTAAGAACACATGTTCCTTTTGAAAGCAGTGATTTCTTCCATAGACTTTTTTAAAAAGCTAATACTAATAAGCTTATCATATCTTATCAAAACCAAAGAGTAAATTATTTATGAAGCCTTCAGGAATCTCTTTAAAAGAGGAAATATATTACACTAAATAAAAGGTTACCATCATCAACAGGTTAATGAGTTTTCATTTGTTCAACAAATAGATTTGAGACTCTATTATGTTCTGAGCTTTACACTAATGAATAAAACCTAGTCCCTCCATTAAAAAAATTAAAGTCCCTGTATTTTAGGACTGACAGTTAAAAGTTTGCAAACTTGTCCTAGAAAAAGTGCTGCATACCTCATTGCTGAATATCACCACGGTCACTTCTGAAGTCCTCCCCTGGGGAAGCTATGCACCAACGCCAGTGCCTACTCCACCCTTCAAAGCAATTTTGGAACTCTTCTTCTGGAATGGCCAAAGTTGTCATTTTGTTACCCTTGATGTCCTGAATGTCATCAAAATGTCTTCCTTTCAATATTTCCTTTATCTTCAAGTAAAGATAAAAGTCACTGGGCCCAGATGTGGTGAGTAGGGAGGGTGGTCCAACACAGTTATTTGTTTACTGGCTAAAAACTCCCTCACAGAGAGTGCTTGAGTGAGCTGGTGCACTGTTGTGATACCAGAACCGTGAGATGTTGGCCAAGACTTTCCTGTTTCTCTGTTGATGTTGGTCTGCTATGCTTCTCACAGTAAGCTGAAAAATGAACGAATTTTTGCTATGTTTTTCATCAGTTCTGCTCATTACCGGCCACCCTGACCTTTCTTCATCAGTGATGCCTTTTCCCCCCGTAGAAAAATGTTTCATTCATTTGTACACTGCTGTTTTTTTCATCATTATCCCCATAACCTTGGAATAATGTGTCCCTGATTTCACTTCCACTCTTGCCAAGTTTAATGAGAAATTTATGAATGTTTGTTCACTGCTCTAATTCAAGCCCCAACATTCTCATAAAGGCACACAAATAGACCCAACAGTAAAAATGCTACCAGCAAAAACACCCCCATACATCAACAGGAACACCACTGTGAGCCACTAATATACCAAGGTCATGAACGCTTACCAAGTTGTGTATATAGTGTATAGTGTTGCCAATGTAAACACGTGGTGGCAAGTTCACAAACTTAATTGTCAGACTTCCTAAAATAATGCTATGAACAAAATTAGAAGACAAACACAAACTAGAAAATACACCAGCAATAAGTAACAAAGTACAACAGTTACAACCACAGAGTCACAGGCCTGGGTTTGTATCCTAGCTCCATCCTTACCAGATGTTTGACCTGGGGCAGGCCGCCTAACCTTCAACTGTGTCAATCATGGTACTTATCTGAGAGTTATCATAAAGAATAAATGAGTTGGCTCGGTGCCTGTGGCTCAACGGGCTAAGGCACCAGCCACGTACACCTGAGCTGGCGGGTTCGAATCCAGCCTGGGCCTGCCAAACAATAATGACGGCTGCAACCAAAAAATGGCCGGGCGTTGTAGCGGGCACCTGTAGTCCCAGCTACTTGGGAGGCGGAGGCAGGAGACTCGCTTGAGCCCAGGAGTTGGAGGTTGCTGTGAGCTGTGATGCCACAGCACTCCATCCAGGGTGACAGCTTGAGGCTCTGTCTCAAAAAAAAAAAAAAGAATAAATGAGTTAGGCTCAGCACCTGTAGGTGACAGCCACATACACCAAGGCTGGGGAGTCTGAACCTGGCCCGGGCCAGCTAAAAACAATGACAACTGCAACAAAAAACAGCCAGTGCCTGTAGTCCCAGCTACTTGGGAGGCTGAGGCAAGAGAATCACTTAAGCCCAGGAGTTTGAGGTTGCTATTAGCTATGACGCCTCAAAAATAAATAAATAAATAAATAAATGAGTTAAGATAATTCTTAGCATATAGTGAGAGTTCAATGAGAAACTCATAAATTTAAAAAAAAAAAAAAGAGAAAAATCTCAAAAAGAATATTAAAAGGAAGCAACAATAAGCATTTGGGTAACAAACCAAATAAAATATACTCAATCTCACTAATACCCAAATAAGTGTAAATTAAAATACTGAATTACTGCAAATGTTTTTAAATACCTAGGATTCTAGGGTGTAAAAAAGTTTGATGTGTAGCTGGTAAAAGCATAAATTGCACTTTAAAAAAATATTTGAGGGTGGCACGCATAGCTCAGTGGGTAGGGTGCCAGCCACTTACACTGACGCTAGCAGGTTCAAACCCAGCCCAGGCCAGCTAAAGCAACAATGACAGCTGCAACAATAACAAAATAAATAAATAAATAAAAATTTAAAAGAATAAAAAGATATTTGAGTCTGAGCATGGTAGCTCATGGCTGTATTCTAGCACTTAGGGAGGCTGAGGTGGGAGGCCCACTTAAGGCCAGGTGTGCAAGATCAGCCTGGCAACACAATGAAACTCCATCTCTACAAAAAATAAGAAAAATTAGCTGTGGTGGCATGCTTGTAGTCTCAACTCCTCAGGAGGCTGAGGTAGGATAATTGCTTGAGCCCAGGAGTTTGAGGTTACAGTAAGCTATGACTACTGACTGTATTCCAGCTTGGGTAACAGAGTAAATGCTTGTCTCTTTAAAATAAATAAATAAATAAATAAATAAATAAATAAATAAATAAATAAATTGAAAATGTGTATCAAGAATCTTTAAAATGTACACATCCTTTAATTTAACAATTCCAATGACTAGAACTTAGACCTAAGGCAATAAATCAAAGATAAACACAAAGACTGACATACTTATGTTCACCTAAACATTGTTTATAAAGTAATTAGCAAAAATGGGGGCAAAGAACTGATTTGTAGAATACTAATTAGTCATTTAAAATGCTAGAAAAGAGGCTCGGCGCCTGTGGCTCAACCGGCTAAGGCGCCAGCCACGTACACCTGAGCTGGTGGGTTCGAATCCAGCCCAGGCCCACCAAACAATGACGGCTGCAACCAAAAAATGGCCGGGCGTTGTGGCGGGCGCCTGTAGTCCCAGCTACTTGGGAGGCGGAGGCAAAAGACTCGCTTGAACCCAGGAATTGGAGGTTGCTCTGAGCTGTGATGCCACGGCACTCTACCCAGGGTGACAGCTTGAGGCTCTGTCTCAATAAATAAATAAATAAATAAATAAATAAATAAATAAATAAATAAATAAATAAATAAATAAATAAAATGCTATAAAAGAATATTCATGATGGAGAAATATTGTGATTTAAAACACAGACTAAATAGTAAGTAAAATATCCCAATTTTGTTTCATAAGTATATTTGAAGGTGCCACATGCATATAAAGTAACAGACAATACATACACCAATTACAATGATACTCTCTAGATGTTAGAATTATTGATTGTTATCTCCTTTATAGAAGTTCTATCTGAAATTCAAGTATTTTTAATTTAAAAAGTCTAAGCTGGATTGTCGTAGCAAAAGCTGCACAACTGCCTGAATTCAATGAAAACTCAAAAACCTAAACTTACTTGCAATATGCATGAATTTTATGGTGTGTAAATTATGATTCAAGCAAGTTTTACACACACACACAATTTATTAAAAAGAGATTAAAAAAAAAAAAAAGTCCTTGCCCTCAAGGAAAAACTACAAATGTGTTTTATTTATTTCGTACAGGGAAAACTTAACAATTTCAGGTATCTTTCAACAATAAATTTGTATAACGCCAACAAAATGTTTTTCTGTTATATGCAAATAAAAATGGGTGCTACGGGAGCATTTCAAGTGCATGAGTGTAAAAAACAAAATGTTAACTTTTCAGCTAACTTGGTTCCAGAAACCCTTTATCCTCAACACATATTTTTCCCCATCAACCCTGTTCCTGTAAAATCTTTCTGAATAAATCCAAAATCCAAATCAAAAGTCACATGTGTCAGATAAGTAGAATAATCCAAAAGCCACAGTGTCAGATAAGTAGAATAATCAACATAGTTACAATGTCTAATAAATAAAACAGTCACTCAAAACAAATATTATGTACATGAGATACGAAAATCTGAACTTGAATGTAAGTCTGATAATACAGGCAAAACAAAATTTGGAACATTAACATGTAATTTAAGAAAATACATACCTGTTTCTCAAATAAATGGAAAACTTAAAATGTAAATTTAAAACTTGCATAAATACTATAGTAACAATTCAGAAAGATAAAATAAAATATTAATAGAGTCCCTCTACTAGGCATGAGCTATGTACTGTGTTACATGTACTACGAAGCACTGTTACTATTACTCTGATTATTCTCCACGTGAAGAAACTGAGACTTAGAGCTTTACATTTTTGTTCTCAGGGTTACCCTTATATTAATGCCTTTTTATGATATCCCAATTCTCCCCTCTTTTCTCTCCTTTTTTCATTATGTGCCTAAGGGCGAAAGAATATGATCCATTGATTCCTCTATTTGGGGAAAGAAGGGGGGACACTGAAATTTAGTAACTTTTCTCCCACTACCTTTCCTTTCCCTCAAGCATTTGATTTGAAGAAAATTCCTGGGCGGGAGTGGTGGCTCACGCCTGTAATCCCAGCACTTGGGAGGCTGAGGAGGGTGGATTGCCTGAACTCACCAGTTTGAGATCAGCCTGAGCAAGAGCAAGACCTCATCTCTAAAATCAGCCAGGCACTGTGGCAGGCACCTGCAGACACAGCTACTTGGGAGGCTCAGGCAAGAAAAGCCCGAAAGTTTGAGGTTGCTGTGAGCTGTGACACTACTGCATTCTACAGAGAGCAATAAAGTGAAACTATCTCCAAAAAAAAAAAAAAAAGAAAGAAAGAAAAGAAAGAAATTCCTTTGACTCCTAGTTAATAACTATAAGCAATCAGTAACTTGATTCTACTTTTATTGTTACTTATTGTAGTGTGTCTTCATTGCAGAGAATACAGCTATTACATACTATACTCATTCATAACCATCATTTAAGATCCACAAGTATATAGTCAATGAGCCCCTTGTATCAGTGTTCTTTTGGTTGCCTAAGTTTATTTCTTCTTCAGAGACTTGTTATTTGTATGTTGAAACTTCTTTGCCTGTCTTTAGTAACAGTCACTTTCTCTGGAGTGCTTCTAAATCTGTTTTTTCCTTCACTTCTTTGTTCAAAATTATTTTCTGCTGTTCTATTTCTCTGAAGAAATTTTCCATTTTTTTTTTTGTTTGTTTAATGATCATGTTTAGGCTTCTCATTTAGGCTTCATTTTTTAAAGGATTTTTTAAAAATTTCTCTTGCTCAGGACAGAACTTTTTGAAGTTTTCCTTATTCAGATTTATGTTGCTCTTTCACATCTGTGTCATTTTCTGAATTTCTGCCACATTTGTTTTGAAACATTAGGTTACAGTTTCATCGGTTTCCTTAGACATTTTTTTCTGGCATGCATTCATTGTCTGGAGTACTGTTATTTTGCTCCTTACTCCTCTTCATCATTTATAAAAACTCTGAGGAATTTGACTGTGATCCTTTTCAGACAAAATAAAAAATATGGAGAAACTAGAGTAGGTTTTCAGACTTCTGTAAGAGTTTTCTTCTGTTTTTATGAACGATATCAAAATGCAGACTCATGCATAAAATCTCCTATACTTTTTATCTTCTACTTTCATCTGACTTTTTTTCCCTTTGCCCCCATTGTTTCCATTCTATTTAAGGCTTTTTTTTTTTTTTAAAGAGACAGAGTCTCACTTTATCACCCTTGGTAGAGTGCTATGGCATCACAGCTCACAGCAACCTCCAAATCCTGGGCTTAGGCGATTCTCTTGCCTCAGCCTCTTGAGTAGCTGGGACAACAGGTGCACGCCACAATGCCCAGCTATTTTTTTTGTTGTTGCAGTTTGGTGAAGGGCTTTTTTCTTTTCTTGGCTGGGGCTGCGTTTGAACCTGCAACCTCCAACATATGGGGCCGGCGCCCTACTCCTTTGAGCCACAGGCGCTGCTTTTTGTTGCAGTTTGGCTGGGGCTGGGTTTGAACCTGCCACCTTTGATATATGGGGCCAGCGCCCTACCCACTGAGCCACAAGGTGCCGCCCTACTTTAGGGCTTTGACTGGTTACTTTTGAGAATTCCTAGGGATTAGAGGGCTCTAACTCTTTCAGAACTGTGCTCTCAAAACCATCCTTTTGCTTCAGCTGCTATTCTCAAACTTGTCTGCCACACTTTCCATAGTCTTTGTTGGCTATCCTGAGGTTCTGCTATTCTCAGGACCACGACACTCTGCTGCTACCTTCTGAACAAACGCTGATACAACACAAATGTTACAATCATCAGAGATCTGTTCCCCACTCACACACTGGTATTTGGTTCTGCAGGAATACTGTTCACGTAGGCTTATAGATGCTGAGAGTTTTGGGTTTTATCAACCTTGTTGCTCTGTTTTTAAAGAAAACGGGAATTTAAAAAACTATGCCTCACTGTGTCCTACTAGAAAACAGACATTCTTTCAGAGAGATACACTTAAAAAATATCCCTAAAAGCTAAGCTAATGACTACTGGATTTTGGAGCTCTGCAGAGCAAGATGGCAGCCGAGTAACAGCTTCTTTACAACCGGGCACTGTGAGACTGGGGAGAGAAGACTTCAGACATCTCAGGCTGGCAGGATCTGCCCAGAAACATCCCTTTGGGGACACAGGGACACAGCGGGAGACTTCTGGACCCCATGAGGAAGGCAAAAGCAGTGGAGAACTGGCAAGTGGTTGCATGTGTTTGTTCGGTCTAATCCTGTCAGCAGCTGTGAGTACAGCAGCAGTGAGATTGCACACTGGAAAGGCCTTACCTGTGAGCTGTATGGGTTTTTTTGGACTTGACACTCAGTTGAACTACCTTGGGAGAACTTGGGCAAGAGTGCGGAGGTCTTTCAGTGTTGTTTAGGGCCCCAGACTGAGCCACCAAGCCAGACGGAGCTACCAGTGTTTGGTTGTGGGCCGTGTGGAGCCATTGTGGGAGAACTGCCCTGGCAAAGCTCCACCCTCAAGGTTGCAGAACAAGCACCTGGCGGGAGCGAGTAATCTAGTGACTGAGCAGCCTAAAGGCAGGGACTGAGACACCTTGCAGCCTTAGCCCTCAGGGGCATAGGGTGAGACCGGTTTTGGCACACTGGGTAAGTGGATAGCCACTTGAGTGATCCCAGAGACAAGCGCTTTCCTGGGAAAGCTTCTGCTTAGCCCAAGTTAGCAATTTAAAGTGGCTTCTAAGCAGGCTGAGGAGGATTTAGGCTCTCCACTCTGCAGGGTTTGAGAAATCATTAGAGGCCTCCAGTCTCCATTTCGTACAGCCGTATCAGCATTGTGATTAACATATCATACCCCAGAAGATCACCTGTTGCCCAGACAATATTCAACAAGATATGTATACTGCTTTGTTTTTGGTTTTGTTGTGTTGTTTTTAATTTCAACATTTTCCCTGTAGATTTTTCTTTTCTTTTTTTTTTCTTTTATTTCTTCATTTCTCTAGTTTAAATATAATTTTCCATTGTTGCCCTTTTCAACAATTAGAACTTCATTTTTGCTAGTGTTTCTACCCCTATTATTTGGTTTTTCCCCCAATTTTATCCCATGAAGTTTGGTGTGCTTGTTTTTGTTTGCTTTGTTTGATTTATTGCATTTTTGCCTTTCCTTTCTACTTGGTGGAGGTGAGGTATTATGTCCAAACAGGCTGGCAAAGAGCTGCTGACTTAACCATGCAACCTGGCACCCCCAGAGGTTGGGGGTTCTTAAGGTTGGGTCAAAGTAAAGTACCCTATTGTACACCTGTATTGCTCCTGTCCCCCTCCTTTCTGTGCCTCTCTTCTTTTTGTCAATAGTCACTTCTACCCACCCCCCTCTCCTTTTTCTGTTCTTTCTTTTTTCTTTCTTTCTTTCTTTTTTCCCTTCTTGCTCTTCAATCTTCTCATCCTTCTGGTCCTATACCAAAAGAACTCATTGAAACCCTAGTCCAGAGGCACAGCAACTTAAAGAACAGGAGAACGTGAAAGGAAAATTAGGGCAAGGAAACAGATAAAAGAAATCACTCATGAGGAAGAATCAGCAGAAAACTCCTGGCATCACGAAAAACCAGGCCAGAGCAACACCCCCAAGGGACCATGAGGTAGCTACTGCAGAGGATTCCACCTATAAGGAAATGCTAGAAATGACAGAAAGGGGATTTAGAATACAGATGATGAAAACAATCAAGGAAATGAAGGAAACAATGAAGGAAACTGCTGATAAAAGTGGAAAATAACCAGAAGGAAATCCAAAAACAGAATCAAATAAGAGATGAACGATATGAAGAATATAAAAAGGATATAGAAGAGCTGAAGGATATGAAACAAGACAATTGGGGAACTTAAAGATGCAACAGAAAATATCAACAACAGATTAGACCATGCAGAAGAAAGAATCTCAGAGGTAGAAGACAAAGCTCTTGAAATAACTCAAATAGTTAAAGAGGCAGAAAAGAAGAGAGAGAAAGCAGAATGTTCACTGACAGAATTGTGGAACTCTATGAAGCGTTCAAACATACAAGTTATAGGTATCCCAGAAGGGGAAGAAGAATGCCCCAGGGGAATGGAAGCCATTGTAGAGAATATTATAAATGAAAATTTCCCAAAGATTCTGACACTCTCCTTTCAGAGGGATATTGTACCCCAGGTCACCTCAACTCTAACCGAGCTTCCCCAAGACACATAGTGATGAACCTGTCCAAAGTCAAGACAAAAGA
>CAUYRH010125473.1:0-27819 GCA_963574655.1 Perodicticus potto | reverse complement strand
GCCCGGCCATTTTTTGGTTGCAGCTGTCGTTGTTTGGCGGGCCCAGGCTGGATTCAAACCCGCCAGCTCAGGTGTACATGGCTGACGCCTTAACCCATTGAGCCACAGGCGCCGAGCCGCTATATATGAATCTTGATCTTGCTGTTTTCTGTGTTTGAGGTAGAGTAGCATTTCCTGAACTGATTCAGTGAATTAGTCAATGCATATTCATTGACAAAAGGTTTCCTAATCACATGTGTTTGGGAAGGACTATGTGTCATATCCCCCCCGTATAGAAAAACATGAAAACATTATCTGTGTATTTTATTATGTCTACCCAGTTTGAAGTGTCCACTGTACTCCTTACCTTATTCCATTTTAGTGTCTTTGTACCTCTGTCACTGACTATGGGTATTTTATTTATTTGTTCCCTTGTTGATTAACCAAGTGAAGGCACTAAAAAGAATATTCTGCCAGAGCAAGGCATTTCAGTCATCTTGTTCACTGTGAAATATGTACCATTAATTATTTACTATTGTAAGTCTCAAACTCAGATCTGTGCCTGAATGTTCAGTAAATTGTTGAATAAAAGAATGAAGGTTTCTGAGAAGACCTCTCATAAAACATTTGTTTAATCCAGCACTATGAAATGTATTCTTTTTGTTTGTGTAACACTTAGAAATTTCTCAAGGATCATTAATGTTCCAGGGGGCTATTTGAGAATTGCTGTTTTGGTCACTTAGTTTACAGTTTCATAATATTATTATTAGAGTACCATTTATGAAATTCAGTATTGTGCTTACTTATGTAAGTATTTGAAGGAAATTAGAAATGCAGAATTATTAGTGGTTTATATTTTAGGATATAGTTAACTTGTAATTTTTTGTGTGTTAACAAAGAAAGAGCTGCTCAGATAATTCAAACAAGTGAATAGCTTTAAATCACTTATTTTTAGTAATAGGCTTTATTTAGGTTCTTTCACAGCAAATTTACCATTTTAATTACGCTTTGTATTGGCTAATAACAGGTGGTTTAAGCCCAAAGAAAAGGGCAACATGTAGTACTTTTACATGCTCAAGTACTGTGTCAGTTGCATTATGTCCTTGTTAGGAGGGTAGTGGGATAGTTTTAAAAAGGAAAAGAAAGAGAAAATAAAAGCCTTAGCTTTTTATTTTTTTTATTTATTTATTTTTTTTTTTGAGACAGAGCCTCAAGCTGTCACCCTGGATAGAGAGCCGTGGCATCACAGCTCACAGCAACCTCCAATTCCTGGGCTTAGGCGATTCTCTTGCCTCAGCCTCCCGGGACTACAGGCGCCCGCCACAACGCCCGGCCATTTTTTGGTTGCAGCCGTCATTGTTGTTTGGCGGGCCCGGGATGGATTCGAACCTACCAACTCAGGTGTACGTGGCTGGTGCCTTAACCCGTTGAGCCACAGGCACCGAGCCATGTAACTAGGTTTTACAACGGAATCAGTCTGGGGTGTGAGTTTCAAAAACAATTGTGTTGAGAAGACTGACTTTTCTTCAGTTTTGCTATTTGTCCTTCTGCCATGGTCCTTCGTGTGTCTCTAAGTTGGCAGCACGTGCTTGGATGTAATGCCTTTGCAATCATAGTCCTTGAAAACTTGCACAAATTCCCTTCAGATTAAGGGGAGTTGTGGTTTTTTTGAGGCATTGCAGAAGCCATGCTGGAATAAAAAATAATAATAGATAAGGGACTAGATTTACTTTCATTATGAAAATTAACATACAGGAAGATAGAAAGCAGCCCTCCCGCATCTCGGCTGCTGATGCGGGGTGAGGTGGAGGCTGCTTCTCAAGTGTGGCAGGTGATGTGTGAGGTGCCCCAAAGCGTAGAAGAGCCTTCATGATCTCATGAGAATGCTCATCCCACTCCTAAGTGACACTGAAACCCACCGGTACAGTGGGAGGCTGAAATACTGTTGCCAATCTTTGCCTCTCCACGTCAGCAGGGACACAGGTAATGTTGGATGCTGTCAATCAGACCATCTGCACTAGGCCGATGACACACTGGGAGCCACACTCAGCCGTGAAACCGAGGCCTGCATGTGTGCAAATGCGTGACGTTGTGGCACTACATTGTTGTTGACGAAGTTCACACTTGAGGACCATGTGATGAAATTCCAGCAGAAAATCACAAAAATATCTCATGATGTTTTAAGCAAGTTTATAGTTCTGTGTTGGGCCACGTCCCGGCTGCATGAGGCCCATGGCCACAGGCTGGACACCCCTGCTCCGGAGGAACGTGATGGAACAGTTGGTAAAACTAAACCGTTGCTTTGTGTTCATTTTCCTCTTCGACTTCCACCTCCTGGTTTCTTTCTTCTACTTCTGGATGTGTATCCAGGTCAGGTGATTTCTCCCAGTGACTCGCCTGCCCCATGCTGCTGGGACCCGGTGCTGTGTGCTGCCATCTAGGCTGTCCCCTTCCCTTGAGGGCTGCTGTTAGAGGGATCCCTGCCCCCAACCTCCCCAGAAGCTTCCTGACTGAGGGTCTCCGCGCTGCGAGGACGTGGGGTGGCAGGCACAGCAGGGGGAAGAAGGATTCGCCTGAGACTAGAGCCTTGTCCCCAGTCACGTGGCCAGCAGGCGATGGGTGGTGGTGTGGCCCCAACTCCTTGGAGGGAGAGACGATTTTAATTAGCCTCGTCTTTGTTATGTAAACTATTTGATTCAAATTATACTCCAGCAAAAAGTTTAAAAGGGGGGCTGGAAATTAATCCACAAGAACATCAAGGACACTGCAAACGCTCATGAATCCACATAGAATGGGAAGTTCAGACAGGAGTTCCTGGCCTCCTCCCAGCAGTGCGGCCAGAGATCGGCTCCTTGCTCGCCCGCTGTGTGGCCCGGAGTGGGCGGGACCTTCCTTCTTCCCTCAGTCTGTGGCTCCTCCCAACAGCACCTGCACCAGCTCTGGGGGTGGTTTCTGAACCCTCCCTGCTGCAGAGCCCAGATGACAGGTTGGCAGAATCTGATGCCCTGTTCCCGGGTGTCACTAACGGGTTGAAGGATGGCGAGAGGAAAGGGGGTGGGTGAGGATGCCAGGGAGGCCCTTAACCTACCCCGTGAGGGTATCAAGTGCACAGTTGCTGGTTTTCAGAGACAAGGCATGCCGGGCAGTTGTCCTTAGGCCTTCCTGTCAGACACCAGAGAGCCATTCTAGAAACTCTTTCCCATGAATTCAAAACATTTGTGAAACTTCCTTAAAAGTTGCCAATTACAAATATGGAATATCTAATATTGGTGGTAAAAATAATAAAAACATGGAAATCATGAATAACGGCTCTTACTACAGGCTGGGCTGTGTTCCAGGTATCACCCAGGCACTAACTCACTTCACCTTACGAGGCAGTTCCTACTTTACGCCAGACCCATCCACAGAGAGACCAAGACACCCCGCCCCAAGGCCAAACACCTGCTCAGAGCCTCCCACGTTCCCAGCCATTTCTCAGGGCTTCTGACACGATATTTAAGTTTCAAACCTGGGGGTGATATGTGCTCTTTTCCATATTGGTATAAAGCAAACAGGCCAGATTTTCTCAGGCCTTTTCATAAGTCAGTGCCCAAATTTATCCTAACTCTATGGAGTCAGCAGCATTGAGAAGGGGGCCGAGAGGGGAGAAGCAGAGTCCGGATTGGGGGGGCCTTGTTGCATCTCGGCAGGATTCCCCGCAGCTGTCTGCAGCCCTACTGCGCGCTGGGCGGGGGGTGTTTCTGGGCATGGGGGGGAGGTGCGAGGATGTGTTGGGGGGCGGAAGCCTGTGTCCACACTGTGTCTTGGCCTGATGGCCCTGCCTACGTCTTTGTTCTTCATCCCAGTGAGGCAAGGACTGCTCTCTTCTCTCCACAGCAAGGGGAAACTCAGAAAGAGGAGAAGGTGCCTTTCTGAGGACGGACAGGCCCTGGCTTCACAAAACAGTCTGCGCATGCGAACCCTCACAGGGAATGTCAGGTGCTTCTACCAGCTGCAAGTTGTGTGCTAATCTTGGTTGACTAATATTAGTTAAACACCAGTAAATTATAGCTAAGGACTAATTGCTGATTACTAACAAATTAAAGTTAAATGCTCTCATAGGACAGGAGAGGACGTGAAGTTCAGTGGAGAGAAGTGTGTGTTGGAATTGACTGTGTGTGAAGACCCTGTGTGACCCCAGGGACAGGGGTCTAAGCGTGACATTGAGGAAGGCAGCCGCCCGGCCTCAGGCAACTAAGCCACATAATCCACCACTGTGTGCAGGTATCACATCCCGTCCCTCCTGAAGCAGAAGGCTGGCTCTTCTTTGAGTTACGGCCCTGCCCTGGTGGCCAGGTGGTCACCAGGTGGCTGCCAGGCTAAAGTGGCAGCATCTGTGCTGGCTCCGAGGCCTCTTCCTTCTCAGAGCCGAGGTGATGGGCAAAGGTCTGTGGACATCTGATGGTCAGTCCACTGAGAAGGACAATGGCTCAGAAAAGAACTACCTCTGAAAAGAGCTCCAAGATGGTCATGAAAAATAAACCTTTGTTGTTTATTTGTTTGCCACTGAGATGTTGTGGCTGTGTTTGGGGATGTTTGTTACTGCTACCTGATTCTGTCTGTCCTGACTGCTGCAGTCACCAGTTGTCTGTCAAACACCTCAAAATAATCTTTCTCACCAGCTCCAGTAGTGACTGTTTTCTGCTTTCCCTGACCAATTCCCTTGATTATGGAGACCAAAGCAGGCTTCTTTCCTTCCCTCCCCATCTCCTGTTCAGCCCTGTCACATCATTCTCCGAGTCCATGTTGGCAAAAAGCCAGGAGCCCGTTTGTTGTAGGTGGGTTCTGATCACAGGGGAAGTTGCCTACGTAACAGTGAATTCTCTTGAGAAGTTGAAGGTGCTGTGAAGACCACACCTTCCCACCTACTAATTATTACATGTCAAAACTGTAACTGTATCAATACATGTGTCTGTCCTTGATGATGTTCAGATGAGAAAAATATAGACTCTACACTGAGATATGTTCTGAATGATGCATCTGTAGGTGATTTTGTCCTCGTGCAAACATCCTAGAGTGTCTGTGCACACCGAAATGATACAGCCTTACACACCCAAACTGTGGTGTCTAGCCTATTGTACTTAAATCACAAACTGTGTGGCGTGGTCCTGAGTTCAGTACTGTTCAGTCTTAACACAATAGTAAGTATTGTGGATCATGACATATCTGAACACAGGGGGTCCAGGAAAATACAGCATTATAATCTTATGAGACCACCTTCTCATGACCTGCCCATCCATCTTCATGAAAACATTGTAATGTGGTGCATGACCCTTCAAGTGTATGCTCTTAAACTGAACACCAGAGTCCTTCTTTTGCAGAAAATGGTGTTTTTTTGGTTTGTTTTAGATTTAGACATTTTTATTGATACACAAGAGTTGTACATATTTTGGGGGTATAGGTGATAATTTGATAAATACTTATAAGGTCTAATGATCAAATACACATACTGAAGATATTCATCACCTCAAACATTTATCTTTCCTTTGTGTTGGGAGCACTGTAATTCTTCTACTCTAGGTATTTTGAACTATTCAGTGTATTTCTACATTGAGCACCAGTAGCTCTTCTCCTAGACGGTTTGTCAGTCCCCATCAACGACCCTCTCTTCAGCCCCTTCTCTCTTCTCAGCC
The DNA here is from genome assembly GCA_963574655.1 of Perodicticus potto. Lineage (NCBI taxonomy): Eukaryota > Metazoa > Chordata > Mammalia > Primates > Lorisidae > Perodicticus > Perodicticus potto. The sequence goes on along the minus strand of CAUYRH010125473.1, from coordinate 22,168 downwards.
TCTGGGAACCATCATTCTCTCCCTAACTTCATGAGATTCATGCTTTTTGCTCCCAAGTATGAGTGAGAATACACAGTATTTGTCTTTCTGTGCCTGGGATTTTCCCTTAACATGATGGACTCCAGTTCTGTACATCAATGTTGCTGCAAATGACAGGATTTTATTCTTCCTTATGGATGACTATTCCATTGTGTATATGCGCCATGCTTTCTTTTCCTGTTCTTCAGTATCTTGGCTATTATGAAGAGTGTTGCAATGAACATGGGATGCAGATAATCTCTTAAGTATTCGGATTTCCTTCCTCGGGGCTGTAGACCCAGCACTGAGATTGCTGGGCCTCATGGTTCTTCAGTTTTTAGCTCTTTCAGAAGTTTCTGTACTGTCCTCTGTGGCTGTACTAATTTATATTCTCATGAACTAGTATGAGGCTTCCCACTTCTTCACGTCCTCATCAAAATGCAATGTTCCCTGCCTTGCTGATAAAATCTATTAGCATGGGTGGTGCCTGTGGCTCAAAGGAGTAGGGCGCTGGCCCCATATGCCGGAGGTGGCAGGTTCAAACCCAGCCCCAATCAAAAACTGCAAAAAAAATCCATTTGCACTGGGGTCAGATCATAACTCGTTACAGTTTTGATTTGACTGTCCTCAATTCCCAGTGACGTTGAGAATTTCTTTTAATATCTGTCGGCCATTCGTATGCCTTCATTGGAGAGAGGTCTATTCAGATACGTATTTTGCCCATTTATTAAGCAGGTTATTTGTTTTGAAGTTATTGAGTTGTTGGCGCTCCTTATATAATCTGCTATTAATCCCTGTCCGTCGAGCGGTCTGCAGATGTCTTCTCCTGCTCTGCAGGTGGCCTCTTCACTTGGTCATTCTCTTGTCTGTGCAGAAGCTTTTTATCTTGATGTGATCCCTGTATCTATCTCTGTTGTTGTCTCCTGTGCTTTTGAGATCTTACCCAAAAAGATTTTTTGTAGACCAGTGTCCTGCAGAAAGTATTTAAAAAGCTCCCTTGTAACCATTATATTCCCAGCCCTAAAGGGCTAGAAAGTTGTGACTCTTAGGAGCAAAGAGCCAGTCTTAGACTATACGCCACCTACTCCAGGGTTTCCCTAATCAGTGAAGGGCACCAGCCCCATTTCTTGTGGGACACGGGATTAAAGACCAGGCTGTACACCTGCTTCTACCTCCAGATTCTGACTCCCACTGCATCTCCAGGACTCTTCCTTCAGATCCTGTTTCCCCTCTCACCTGCCAACCCTGAGGGCCCTTGCCACTGTGGCCTCCTGGGGCCTCCACCACGGCATGGGCTAGTGTCCGTCCAGAACCTTGGCCCGCTCCAACCTGCTGTCTTCCTTACAGCTCTGCAGGTCATGTTAAATTCAACAAGTGGACCACAGGATTCTCTGCCTGCACCTTCAATAGCCTTCCGCTGCTCTTGAAAACTCACCCTGCGTTCTTCCATGGTTCCCAAGGCCCCTGCGTTGTCCAGTCTCAGCCAAGGGCCTCTGTGCACTGGCATCTGCCTCAACCAGGACCAAGAGTTCCTTTCCCCAGGCTATTCACCCACACTAGAATGGCTCGCTCGTGCCCTTTCCTAGGTTAATTAATAACAGGTTAGGAATGCACTATACTTACTGCTCAGTTTTCCAACAGTGATTTCTTTAAGGGAGTCTTTTGACCCCATTTGAGCCATGTGTTGACACGTGTTGTCATGGATTCTTATAGGACTCTGCCCTTTTTCTACCTGGAACATTCACTTTTGATAATTAATTGTGCACTTAGCAATGTGGCTATTTTCTTAACATGTCACTACACATCAATACATTTTTGTCTATTCCCAGCAAACCATTCTTCAGAGCATAGTGGATCACACATTTAATCTCAGCGTTTTGGGAGGCAGAGATGGGAAGATGGCTTGAGGCCAGGAGTTTGAGACCAGCTTGGGCAACAAAGTATGATCTCATCTTTATAAAAAATAAAAAAAGAAAGTAGCCAGGTGCAATGTTGCATGCCTATGGTCCCAGCCACTCAGGAGGCCGAGACAGGAGTTGCCTGAGGTCAGAAGTTGGAGGTTGCAGAGAGCTGTGATGTTGCCACTGCACTCCAGCCTGGGTGACAGAGTGGGGATGGGGACCCATCTCTAAAAAAACCAACAGAAAAATTAAGGTTTCTGTCTCATTCATCAAAAGTGTCATGAACTCCAAAAAATAGGTGCTGTCTTGTCCATCTTGGACTGGGAAATCTGAAAATGGGGGATTCCAGGGGCATAGCCCAATAGGCCTAGCTGGGGCCCCTGAGTTGGAAGCGCCGTGGAGCTCAGCTGAGCATGCTCTCTGCCCATCCAGCCCATTCCCGCAGCACCCCAATAAAAACCGCACATGATGGCCGCTCTGCCATTCCTAGGGGGAAGCCCTGTCTCATTCCCATGTGCCACATTGTCATTTTCAACAGGATTTGCTTTCCCAATGCTAGAAGGAGTAGGGGGGATGTAACTGGGGGACGGTGTTGGGATGAAGTGATATTTTAAATCTGTTTATAATGAAGCCAGCACTGGGACATACACAGAGGTATTTCTGCCACCTTGCATGGAAACTGACCAATTGGGAGACTCAGGCCAACTTCTGTGCAGATGGCCAGGACAGAGTCGCACCCAACTGCCCCATGAACTTTGAGACGGCAACTCTGGGATTGATTTGGATATTCCAGTAAGTTTGAAACAGGTTTGCAAGAAATGCCCATGCCTCTCCCGAGGGCAGGATAAATCGTCTCCCTCCCCTGCCCCCCCATTCCTCTCCTGCTTCTTCCACCGGCTCCTCTTTTCACTTCCTCTCTCTTTTTTTCAACACTCACAACCTGGCGATTAAAATAGCTTGTTGTCTTCTTTATGCAAAGATATTACTAGAAACTTACATTTAGCTTGGGTTTAAGATGTAGCCTGCTGCCTCGGCAGTGTTCTTGCAGCTGTTGAATATTTATTAAGTGCTGGCTATCAGGTTTGCCCCCCCCAAAAGAACAGTGTACATGCTAAAGTTTCCTCTCTGGTTGGGTTTGGATTCTAGAAGCGGAGACTGGAAAGAAGTGCAGGGGGGCGGGAAATAACAAACATATGAACAGACGGAAATGTGCCCCAGAGAAAAAACTGTCACCAGCACTGCAGAGAAACAGCAGCAAACCTGAGCCCAGCTCTGAGGGCAGGGCTCTCTGTGTCCCCCAAGTTCTTGAGGCCCGTGCTCCAGACCCCACCCTCTTCTCTTAAATAACCTTATCACTTCACCTAAACCAGGGGCATTTCCCTTCAAGGTTGCCTGCCCGGAGCAGAAGGCAGTGCTGAGTAGCATGCGCCGAGGAACGGGTTGTCCGGCCATCAGCTCAGTGACCGACCTTGGGATGCAGGAAATTAACACCCAGAGATGCCAGGTGCCGGGTGCCTTGGGCCTAGCCCCGGAGGTGCACACCCTGAGATGGTTCTCTGTAGACTGAGCCAGAGAAACAGAAAGAAAAAAAACTCAGAGGAGACACCGTCACACTCTCAAACTGCTACAACGTTTTACCTTGTGAGTTTAACTCCATTGTGCGTGATTGGGGTGGGAGCTCGATAACACTGGAGAACGCTGTTTAAAGAGATTTCCATGCGGTAACAGTTGGCTGAGATGATCCTTTTGTATTTCAGTAAATGGACCCAGATCTGACAATCAAATGAATTCAGTGCAGTTACTTAAATGTCTGAATTAACTCCCAAAAGTTGTCTCACATTAACAGCAGCCTGCACAGACCATGGGGCAGGCCCCTCTCCCGAGGAGCTGGCTTCTGTTGGAAGCACTTCGTGGGGATGTCGTGGGAACTGTGCTGCACCCTTGGAAGAACAAGCCACAGGCACCCAATCTGCTGTTTGGGACTTCCTGTGAAAACTTTTGACCTCAGAAAGGCAGATTACATATAAACCTGCTGTTCTCCCCTGTGTGGACGTCATTTTCAGGTTCACACTTTGAGCCTCTCCCTGCTGGCCCGTGGGCAGCCACCTCCCCTGCCACCCAGTCACGCGAGTCTCTGGAGACGCTGCGTTGCACAGCAGCTAACAGATGTGGTGAACCACTCCTGTTTGGGGGGGAAGGGAGGCCCCCAGCACTGCTGCGATGGTGGCCTCTGGGTTAGAGCCCCTTCACCACTCTCAGCAGGCGACGTAGTGGCTGATGCTTCCCTGGGGCTGCCTGCTGGTGGATTCCAGTACGTTCTCATTCAGTCAGTAAATATATCCCGTGAACCTCTGTGCTGGAGAGAGTGAACTGTTAACCCACACCAGTGCACAGAGAAAAAACAAGAGACCCTCCAAAAAATATGACAAGGAAACATCGAAACTGATGCCAGTTGTCTTTTCTGTCACCATCAACAAATAATTTTACCCACGACGTAAGCTCAAAAAACAAATTGGAGAGGTATAATTGGAGATACTGAAATGAAACAGTGAAGAAAGAAGCAAAAAGGTAAAGTTTTATGCCTTTAATAAATATTTAACTTTTCCAAATATATTAATTACTACTTCAATTAATTTCCCATTAAAAAGAAGAACTCCAATAATTTCAATATGCTCATGGTTAGGAGAAACTGGTCAAACCCACCTGTTGAACTGGACATTTGACTTCAAAAATGTATTTGTTAATTAAGTGAATTTTAGACCAAAAAAGGGTGAGAGTTGTTTTCCACAATGGTAAATTATTGTTCCTTGGAAATTATTCAAGTCTTAGATTTTTTTTTATAAAGGGGGAAGGAAGGGAGAGAGAGAGGTAAGGGGGAGAAAAACAAACCTCTCTTTATTGACTGATAGTAGATTAAAAATAAAAAGTCTGTTTTCAGCAGGTTCTTTAAAATAAAGCAAGTCCTGGTTTCCGCAGTGTCTTTAAAGGGAAGTGACAAAGGCGCAGTGTGGGCCGCTGGCACCGCCCGTCACCGCCACCCTCCCCCGCACCTTTCTGGTGCGATCTTGGCGGGATCGGGTAAGATGCTTCCAGATAGGTGGTGACAACTGCTGACTGACGGTTTGTTTTGCCAACCTGTCAGAGTAATCCAATAGTTTGCTAATTTAAGGCAAGGTCTTTATTTGAAAACATCAAATGTGTTTTACTGTACACATCTGTGTCAGGGACCATCCTGCCAACATACAAGCTTTTGCTCATTTCAATAAATCAGCGACGTAAGTATCAAGAGGAGAATGTGCTGGAGGGTTTTGAGCCGCGGGTTTCCAAACATGCAGAGGCAAGGGAGGGAGAGTGCTCGGGGCTCTACCCGGCATTCCTGGGAGGTGTTAATGACTTTAAGCCTGTCAAGAATGTCTCCAGTTTATACAGAAGAGACAATTCATCGGTTTAATAAAAAGGTGTAACATTTCCTACAGGTGAGCTCCACTGATCAAGGGATAAAAAAGAACTTTTGTTGCCACTTTGGAAAGATGCAGTGTGGATTTTAACCTGTGCTTTTGATGTAAGTGCTGAAAGCTTCCAGAGGCTTCCCGCAGGGCCTGTGTTGGTCCAGGCTGAGTCCCGTCTGCACGTTGACAAGAAGCATTGACTTAAAATGCCAGAGAGGAGAGTAGCTGGGCCTCCTGGGGTCAATGTTGGGCCACTGAGGTTGCAGGGTGGTTATATCTCTTTTCCCCTTCAAAGCTTGCCAGCAACAAATCTAGGCATTTCACAACAGAAATGCATTAAGTCTGGGAGCACTTTTCAAAAGGGCACATAGTATTTTTTGTACTAATGAAGCCTGGCGATTATTAGTGTTCATGTAAAAACTGATGAATATCGATGTCATTAGTGTTTTGCCTTAAAAATCCCGCTCCACTCTCCTGTGTGGCTGGTGGCTGTGGGATGGGAAGTGCTCAGCAGATCCCCAGGGGAGGTTGCCATTGCCCTGTGGGACAACTCTGTGCTCGCATCCTCTGGTGCGACTGTGAAATCTTGCAGAACCGACTTCACAAATCAGGTTGGTTCAAGAAGAAAGCTGGCCTGGCTGAGGCACAGCCCCATCAGCGGGATAGAATTTAGAGGGAGGGTGCAGAAGTGGGAAATGTTTACTTTCCTCCTTTATGGATCCTGGATATTTATAAGGAGCTCCTCTCTCCTCACTACTGTACCCCGATTCTAGCCCGAGCTCCCAGTTGCAAGCTGAAGCACCCCATGTTCTGGTTGGTGTGAGTCATTCATTAATTACGAAGCTGCCTGGGTTTGCAAAAATGAGGAAGACAACAATTATTATGAAAGAGTTAATCTCTCGTAGAACAATCAAGCGTGGACTTTGCTTTCCCAAGAACAAAGCAGGAGAAGCTCTCTGTATTTGTAGAGCTCAGTTTCCTCTGTTTTATTTTTTCTCACCTTTGACAGTAACAAAAATCCCTGCACAGCCTTTTGAGGAAGTATGCAAGCAGTGAACAAGGCCGTGGGTTGAGGGAGCCACTGTGAGGGTGACGAGCCTTGTTCTCCAAAGTACAGGTTGGATGCCACTTGGTGGGACAGCCGGACAGGAAGCAGAGAGGTTACGTGTCATGGTCCGTGCCAGCATTTCCTCTTGGAATGCACCATTAGTAAAAGGCGGTGTGGGGTTTCCTCCGCGGGCGGGCCAGCTGTACCCTCTGCAGTATGTAAATGTTGTCTTTGTCAGTTTATTTTTCCAGGTGAAAACTCTTCCTGTCTGTGAAAGAAGCCCTTTGTGACTACAGCTCCCTGGTGTGCAATAAAATCAGAAGGGATTAATTTCCTTTGGAAAATATGCTGTCTAAACTTTAAATCTAGAGTCAGCTCTGCAGAGCTGGGGCCGATGAACAGACGTGCTGGAAGTTAGGCCTTATCTAGTTTTAAGAAAGGGCGTGCAGGGGTGTCGTCCCCACAGGCATGCAATGGACACTTAGAGAGTGTTCTACTGTCTGTTAACTTAAATCTGTTTCTGTTCTACCTAGATCATTTTTGTAGCAGTAGTTTTTGATCAGACCATGCATAATCATTGCATTTGATCTTTTTGCTTCAAAGTTGATTTTTTTTAATTGGAGAGCACTCTACCAGGGGACTCTTGTTGGTATTTCCCAGGTACAGAGTGTCAGAGAAGGGCTCTGTGTTCCAGTGAGGGGACCTCTGGGCAGAAAAACCCTCGTGCCCCAAATTGCCGGCGGCACCCTGTTCGGTTCCCTGCCCAGTGCTGGAGATTTTCTCTGTCAGTAAGTTTCTGCTGTGGTCCGACTTCACCAGACCCTGAACCCAGTGGGGAAAGACAACTCAGAAATACTAGGAAACGGTGAGGAAAGGGACCCTGCCACTCAAGGCCTCGCTCATTGACTGTGTTTTAATTGTGTTATTATAAATCTCAGGAAAAGGCTCAGAAACCTACTGCCAGTCCTGGGTGCGCAGGAAAACAACCTTTTATTCTCGGAAGCAGGCACTGACCCCACTTCCACTGCGTTGGCCTGGCTGACCCTGTCTGTGCTCAGGGCTGAGCGTGCTCCTGCTCCACTTAGAACAGCAGTGTCTTTTCCAGGAGTTTCAGCAGCAGCAGGCTCCAGTGGGTGAGTGGGGTGTGGTGGGGCTCTGCCCTCCTGGCTCCCAGGTGTCCAGCTTCTCCTGGTCCCTGTGGAATTCCCATTCTAGGGGCCGTGGGGTGTGCCTGGGAAGGTCGGCCTGACCCCTGTGCACCAGAGTAAAGCTAAGAGGAAATTTTCATGTGCAAAAGGCTTTGACAGAATAGACATATATGGAAATAGATTGTAATTCACTATAGCTTTTTAATTGAAGAAAATCAGTTGGTAAATAAAGAGTTTGATAGCTTCAGCTTCCACTTGTGCTGTTTTGTGTAGAAGAAGACCACTGTGTCTTGTTACAGGGTCACGTGCATGGAATTTACCTATTATATTTCAAATGCTACTCTTAATAATGTACTACATTTTAAATTGTAATCTTTGGGTATGAACAAGATGCTAGTTATAATAGACACAACATCTTTTAGTCTCATCAAACCCTATGAGATTAGAATTACTGTCAATAATTTCCAAATGAAGGTCAAATTGAAACAATGTATCTTGAGTTTCGGGTATGAGATGCAGAGTCAGGAAACTTAGCAGCTGCCCCCGAGACATCTGTGGGGTCCCTGGCAAGCGCCGATGTGAGGATACTAAGGCCTTCCGGCCCCCTTAGACACATGTGCCGGCTCAGGGGAGCGGTGAGCACACCAGCACCAAGCAGCCTGCAGGCTGATCCCAGCTCTCTGCAGGCAGAGTGACTTCCAGTGAGTTTCTTCCCCTCACTGTGCCTTCTCTTCCTCACCTATACAACTCAGACCCACAGTGGTGCCCTCCCCGGTGGTGAGAAGGACCTGAAGGTCAGCGCCAGGCCAGGCGGGATCGCATGGAAATTCAGAGGGAGGGGCATGACGGTATGTTACTTTACTGGTTGTGTAGAAAACACCTTTGAGTCTACATTATTCATCTCTATACTGCTTTAAATTGTTAAGAATTTTCATGTAAATTGCCTAAAGGATTCAGTTAGTCACCACATGTGTCTGCCCAGCACCTGAGCTTTCTCCAGGGCTCTGAAGTTTCGCAAGGTTTGTGGACCCACCGCTGCAGAGCACATCATGTTCGAAGGCTGGTGTGCTGGCCACCTCTTGCTCTCTGGGCCCAATCACCATAATGGCCTCTATGTAAAAGATCTCTGCCAAAGCAATCAAAATATTTTGAACTATATTATGATAGATAGTACAGTGAATATAGCCCTGGGGCAAGAACGTAAATGCATATTTTTGTCAGTTCCAATTCAAAACAAGCTACAGGTATTTCTCGCCCTATTTTTCTAACTGATAGAAAATGGAAAACAAAACACAAAAAGTAGTTTTGCCAGATCAGTGGCCACAGGCAGTGTGCCTGAGGCCATGTGAATCTCCTCCAGGAAGCTCTCTATCTGGTGGAGTGACCAAGGTCTGAGTGACCACCTGGGTGAGCTTGTGGTGGTCCTTGTCATTCTCTGTGTCCACTCCACGGAGGCCAGACTGGTCAATGGTGGGCATGGGAGGTGAGCCCTGACTCTGCATCTTTTGGACCCTGAATGTTGGCGCTGATTTCTGTCATTGTTCAGCGTTGCAGTGTTGGGTAAGTATGTCCATCCTGCTGGGGGGCAGTGAGGACTGGCTGGCACTCAGCCTTCCTCATCACGGCAGTTTTTGCGATAGAAGCAGAGGGTTAAACCAACTGCTGGGGCTGTCGATCCCAGGTATAGGTTCAGTCAACAGGAAACCAAGCACCAAGTGTGTCCATGGATTCAATAGCTTCAATGTCAGGGACACAGCTGTGTTAGTTGATGAGCAGCACAGGCAGCCCCTCCGATGCAGGGAAGCACAGTGACATCAAGATGTTCTCATCAATATGGGGCCAGCTAAGGTCAGAATGGCTGGGCAATTCCCTCTCCTCAGAGTACAGTTCCCTAGGCCGAGCTCCCTGAGGGACTTTGCGAGTAAGTCCTGCCCCCGTGATCCCTAGTCAGAGGCAGATCCTGGGCGATGGTCACAGGCCTCTGAGGACAGACAGGAAGGATCACGCCCATGAGTGCTCCAAGGGGTAGGGGCTTCCCTCCTGGAGGCTGGACACTTCTGCAGCTAGGGGGTTCCAGGTCTGAAACAGACCCAGACATGGAAGCGGACAAGGGAATAAGACGTTTTTGGAACAAGTGTCTCCGGTCTCCCAGGTGGGAGTCTACTTTTATGCCTTCTGCTGTCAGCAGCTGATTTGGTGCCCTTGACAGGAGTTCCTCTGGGGATGTTGTATTATATTTACCACCTCAGCAGCCCTCTGAGGGTCTGGTGCCTGGTATGCTGCTTCAGTGTTCCTGGAGGTGAAGAGAGTACCGTCCACTGGCACAGCATTGGACCCTGGTAACATTTCCCGTGTTACCAGGGGTGGAATCCCTGCTCAGGGGAGAGCCACCACGGAAAGTTTCATTGACACATGTGTCCTTCTCAGCTTGGAAGGGGTGAGTCCCTGGACGTGGAAGGACGGTGGGTCTCCCGGCTATGGGCAGCAGACGCCCCCCGCCCACTCACTGGCTGAGCCTCTGGTCTCTGGCTCCTGGCCTGCCCCAGCAGTTCTGGCTTTGCAGTGATTGGCAGACCGGGACATTTCTTTGGTCAGGCTTCTTGGGGTCATCCTGGTAGAAAGTTTGCACATTTTCCCGGTGACCTTAAAAAGGTGGTCAGTTCTGGGTTTTTGAAAACACTAATGTTCCATGTAAATTTATGTCTTGGCTCCCTTGATGAAGCTCCTTCAGGGTCCAGTCCTGGCCGTGCCCCTCATTCCTGCTGGTGGGGGCTGCTGAGCCTGCGGAGATCTGCTGGGGTTCAGCCCCTTTCCTTGTGTATGAGTTTCCTGTCAGTGCTGTAGCTGCTGTCAGGCTAACTTGTGGTTCATGACACAGAAACGTATTCTCAGCTAGCTCTGGAGGCAGAAGTCAGAAATGAAGACGTTTCTGAGGTTCTGAGCAGGAGGGACATCCTCACCCAAGACTGCAATGCTAAGGGCCCACTGCATGACTTTCCAGGTAAGTCACATGGAAACTCAGCCCTAGTCAGAGGCTAAGCAGGGTGCAAAGGGGTGGCGGAGCCACAGGCACTTCAGTGAATTGGAACTCCATAAACTGGGGAGCTAAAGAGCAACAGACTGCTTTGGGGACTGGAGGCTGCAAGGCCCAAGGTAGAGACTGGGAGGCCCAAGGTTGAGGCTGAGAAGCCCCAACTGGAGGCCCTGACAGGTGGGTGTCTGGTGGGGCTGCTTCTTGGTGGACAGAGGCAGCTCTCAGGGCTTCTGCTGTCAAGGCACTAATACCATCATGGTGTAACCACCTCCTAATACTATTACCTTGGAGGTGAGGATTCCATGATATGGATTTGAGGGGACATAGACATTCAGGCCATGCAGAAGCACCAGCTGCTTGGGGTGGGAGGGACTCCTGGGTCGTCGCGCGGCTCCGGCAGACACACTGGGAACTGTCAGCACTCCGCAGTCTGGGGAGTCAACACGTGTGGGAGCATCTACAAGATGAATCATGTCTGTGGGCCAGGTCCAGCTTCTTCATCTGGGGCTCTGATCTCGGTAGAAGAAACCAGTTCTGGTTGGACATTCATATACTTTTTTTTGAAAATCAGCAAATCGACTATAATGGCCCAGATCTACTCCTTACCATTTTCTTTCCATTCTTTTTAAGAGATGAGAAATTCTTTGCACGCTACCAAAGAGTCTGTGTGGCCTTCACAAATGGCACCCCACGACTTTCCACGGTATGTCCTCCCAAGTCATCACTGTGCCACCGTAACAGTGACACTCCACCCTGAGCCAGGATCTGCACACTTGGCACCAGGATTGTGTCACATGAGGACGAATCTTCAGGAACGAATCCTGCTTTACTCATTCTGAACGCTTGCCCAGTTTTATGTGAAATCAAGTGCCCAAGGCTTTCTCTCAATCCTTCATCAAGAGTGAATTTCTGGCTGAGCGAATCAAATGGAGCACTTAATTTTTTAAATATTACTGAAAATATCTCTTTAGGTATTAAACATGCTTCAGTAATATTAAATTAATATGCCATTACCCAAGAAGTTCTAATCTCTCAAATTCCATCTCTGGATTATCTCTTCATTCAGCTAATGAAGTGCTCCTCTCACCAGCTGCAGGATTGCGAGAGGGGAACAGCCTGCTCTTCACCTCGGAGGCTGTTAATTGAGAACGAGTTACTCACGGTGGGTGTGGGTGTCTGCCGTGCAGCAACCGTGCCCAGGAAACCTCAGGAAGGGTGTTCAGTGATTTTAAAGGAGAGGGAAGATCCTTATCTTTTGAAAAGGATAATTACCTTCAAAGGGGAAATAAATATTCCCCAAGAATAAATAGCCTTTATTCTTTTCTCCTGTGAGGAGATTTGCTTGGAAATTCGGAGGTGTCAAAACCAGTCCCAGACAGAGCACTTGGGGAATTCCTAGAGTGAGCTGGGAAGTGGCTGAAGGCCGCACTAGTACCTGTTCCATCAAGCTCCCCTCATGCAAGCAGGTACTTAATTCCTTCCCAGTGTGTTAGAGAATGTCGATTCTCGTTAGATGAATTTCAGCTATTGTTTTTCTCCGTTCACATCTAGAGTGCCTCAGTGGACAGACAGGGAGAACCTGAATGTTAAGAGCTGATTAAATTCTTCTCACTGCTTTCGAAGAGTGAATGTGTACCCTCTTGGCCAAGTCTGTGCAGGAACATAAGCCCACCACCCATGCACTCCCCCACAAACATGGTGACCTCATAAAGAGCGTCAGAGCCAGGAGAGAATGAAGCACAGCTGAGTTCATCCGAGCACAGCTGCAGGCGCGTTCTGGTAACATCTCTCTTCACCGTTGCTGTCCTCATATCAGAGCTTCTGAGTGTCAGAGATGTGGAAAGCTGGAGAATGTTCTCAGGCAGGGTTCGCTCCAGGCCCGTGCGCCTCTGTCAGGAAGACCGGCCCTCAGGACAAGCTCGCACACGCGTTGCTCCAAGCCGTTGCCATCTCCAAGACCTCACATGCCCTGTCTGATCTCATCCCGATCCCAGAAGAAAGAGAAAGGGTAAAGGGCTGCGCAGCTGGCCCTAGTCCTGAAGCTCGTGGCTGCAGCGGCAGGACTCAGCTGAGGATCGGTGCAGCCTCCTGTGTGCCTCGCGGTCTCTGGAGGACATCCTCTGCTGGTTTCCGGGCTGCCCTGCCCCTCCCCCGACCATGGTAACAGCAAGCCAAGTGTGATCACGCAACGCAGGGGTGCAGGCCTGGGACCAGCCAGGCCGGCACGCGGGGGGAGCTGAGAGACGAGCGTGGGGGAGGCTCCAATGCCTTCCTCACCTTTGTGCAGAGGCGGGCAGATTCCAGTACCCAGGAGGCCGGGAGATTCCAGTACCCAGGAGGCGGGCAGATTCCAGTACCCAGGAGGCCTTCTGTTCTTTATTGCTGTCACTCATAGGCAGCTGTCACTGAGTCCTCTTCTCCTTTGGAGATGGAGGTGGGAGCAGCCTGGAGCAGCAGGCGGGTTCCGGGAGGGCTTCCCCACTTACTGCTGGCCTGTTGACTTGGCAGGTCCATCAGGTCCCTCCAGTAGTTCCCTGAGGGACCATCAGTAAAAGGACAGGGTGCCCTTTAAAATAGCTTTTCTTTCACTGCTATCTGCTGGAAACTTCCCCCGAGGGTCCCTGTTGCTTTGTCAGGAGAGGGAGGTGGCAGCCCAGGGCTGTAGACTTTCCACTGTGCAGTGAGGCCAGAGCTTGCCCTTCCTCTTGTAGCTGGGGCAGAACCTGCCTGGTGGGCCCTCCTGGCGTCCACTGGCTTCGCTCCTCTTGAGCTCTCACCTCCTTCGTCAGAAGCAGTCGTGATCACAGGGAGAGGGGATTGTGGAGTGCTGGGTTTAGAAGAGGGGCGTGCTGCTCCTATAACAAGGGAATGTTCCAGACTGTGGGAGATCAGGTCTAGTGTAAGGGGTTGTGTTTATGAATGTCGGAGGCAGACCCAAGCTATGAGGGTTCAGTGTCAGTGAGTTTACTGGTGAGTTGGGAGACTTCCCTTCTCAAGGCAAAGACCCCCCCGCAACACACACACACAACTAAATCAACCCAACTGCAAACTTGAGGATAAAACGGATGGCTAGCTTTACATGTAATTAAACATTATAATGAGAATGTGTTTCCATTTTAAAAACAGAATACAAAATAATTTTGGCTTTTAAACAAATTTTCTTCCATTTTTTTCCCTTTTTTGTCTTTTTCTTCTTCTTTTAACCTTGTAAAGTGGCCAATTTAGCTTCACAATAGAAATCAAATGCATCTTTGAACATCTAAATTTACTTTAAACTGACTCTGCAGATGGAAGGCCTCCACAGCCCTTACAGAAGCAATATTCCCACCTCCTTTTTACTTTTTTTTTTTTTATTCTTTAAAAGTGCTTATCAAGATGAATGAGAACAGCGGTGTGTAATTTCAAAAATGAAATTGCTTTTCTCTCCAGCTTTCCCACAGTGTTTTCAAGGTCACCATAACAAGCGTCAGTCGGTAGCCAGGCCTTCTCGGGTCTGTCAGGGCACATCAGGCCTCAGAGGGAAGCAGTTTGACTTTAGAAGTGTCCTGTTTTAGTTTTCCTCTCAAAAGAGGGTGTGAAATTCCTCCTCATTCACACATTACTGGGGAAGCTGAGTGTTGGGGGAAACTAATAGCTCTGGCTGCCCTCTGGCCCCGGCACCAGTTCTCAGCTGCCCAAGTCACACAGCGGATCCTCTGGTTGTCAGGAGGGGAGCCTGGGACACACCAGGCAGGGAGGTTGTATACCTGAGGAGCACTGAACCGGGCACAGAATCACACCCAAACTGTGTGTTCTTTGATTTAAAATTAAACGAAATTGAAAAACAACGTGAGGTCAATTAAATTCTCAAGCTCATCCTAGAAATAGTGTTTGGAAGGGTGGGCTGGGCACTGGCGTCACTCTCCAGCTTCCCGAGGTGAGTCCTTTAGAGGTGACAGTGGTGATGCTAAGCGCTTTCTCCAGGATGAGTTCACCCGACTGCACTGTCCCCACTCTCAGCTTCTGCTTCTATTTCTATCCCATGCCCAGAACCCCACCACTACTTAAAGCTTTAATCTCAGGGGCCATATTTGCGAATCCCTTGACTATCAGATATTCTCAGGTATGATATATGGTTAACAGAACTCGAAAATCACCAAGATATTCAGATAATTGCTCTTTTATAGAAAAAAAAACTTGTCTTCGTAATCACTTTTATGGGCGGAATTAGTATTTCAACGTATGGTTTTTCTTAAAATGATCACCATATTCTCATAGGTAATCTGGCCACATTAACTTTTAAAGGTATCCAGAAATATTTAGCAATTTGTTCTCTATAACAATAATTTTATCAAAATCAGGGAAATATGGCTCAGAGCTACAATTATTCTGCTTACTTCCATAAAATTCCTCCTTCTAAAATAACAGTAGCAAAATTCACGAACATTTAAAAGAAAATGATCCAGAGTATTTATTTGCAGTCAGCACATAAAAGGGGTCGCTGACAATGGGGAGTGAAACTCTGCATGGTACCCTGGGTGTCACCAGTAGGATGGTACAGAGGTAGAGTTAATTTCTGCAATTTCGGGTTCCTTGGGAGTAACTGAGATTATAACATCAACCTCACACAGTTTGGTGAGGAGTAAAGTACATAGAACGTGTTCCTGCTTTGCAATGCTCAGTCATGGTGACTGCTGTATCAACAATGTCGAAATGAAATGATCAAAGCCCTCAGCAAAGCTGTTTACAGAACAAGCCATTCAGAGACAGAGGAGAACCCCGTGACTGACAGCCTGGTGTCCTGCCCTGGGCCATTTTACATAAACTTTTTCCACTGGTTGAACTGGTTTGGTGCTTTGATTTCCCTCCCTGACCTCCTAAGCTTTCAATGCATTTTGGAATGGGGGGGGGTGTAGTTTAACATGGATTTCAAGAGAGGAAAACATATTGAAACAAGTAATAAAAGTATGGAAAATCATGTCCTGTCAACTTATAACTCTACAGACTGTAAGACTAAGCACTACGTTTCTCTCTTGCAATGTGCCTACAAGTCTAGAAAAGTGCAATCAGGAAGGCAATTATGATCTGACCAGAACCTTGCCATAGTCAGGATTTCAGAGAGGGGCAGTAAAAAGATCCGCTATCACCATGTCACCCAGGCTGGTCTCAAACTCATGGTCTTGAGTGATCCTCCCTCCTCAGCCTCCCAAAGTGCGGGATTATAGGTGTGAGCCACGGCACCTATCCTGGTAGGAGTTTTAAATCTGAGGAAAAAACATTCCCCTCACAAAGGTTAGAATCACACAGTCCAAGGAGTCACTGCAGGCGCAGTTACCCGAGAAAACCACCAAAGGAGTGTGTCACACACAAGTCTCATCTTGGTGGGTTGGCACAACAAAGCTGAAATCACTGAAAACGGGGACGATATTTTTCTGTCATTATTATTTTATTTCTTCCAAATAAAAGCATGTTTTTTCAATTGAGAAAACTTGTGTTTCCTTGCTCTCATGGTAAAGGGGCAGATCAGAAGTATTTATAAGAAGGAAATGAAGCCAACTGACGTGCGCCCTCCGAAGCGTCTGCTGTTGATGTTGGGCCCAGGCTGCACCCGCAGTGCGGCACAGAGCCCAACAGCGGCAATCTCGGCACCTCTCCTCTTCTTATTATGTCCAATATCCATCTTTCAATAGTTACAAAAATAAAAACAAAACCATCCCTTTGTTTCTAATGACTGCAAATAGTTACATTTTATGGGTATTATGTAACTTAATTTAGTCAGCAAATTACTTATCTGGGCATATTTATTACGAGGAGTCGTCTTCACATTTTAACCAACTTTATGATGAAATGTCTTGGCATATTTTCTTGGAATACATTCTCAAAAGGACATTTTTTGAATCTAAGGTTGTTCACATTTCATAGCCCTGAGACACTTTTCACACAGCCACACTCGGTTGTAGCCAGGTCCATGGTGTGTACTGAGCTCTGCTTGTTCCCTTGGGTGCTGGGCCCCCAAGGATCTTGGTGCTCCCACAGCATCCAGCAAATACCGGCTTCAGTAAATACTGTGGAATGAAAGGTATAGTAATGAATAGAATCCTTAACAAGACTATTGTGTTTATCACCATTTTAACCTTTGCTAACATGAAAGGGAAAGTATATCTCCTGATTTTAATTTGCATTTGCTGAATTACCACTGAGCTGACCATCTTCCCATGACACCTTGTCCATTGGTGCATTGATGTACTCTGGTGAGGTGCTTCCTGGTGCTCTTTCCCCAGTCCTGCTGATGTATGCACAAGTTGGTTTCTTTTTTCTTTTTTTTAGACAGTCTCACTCTGGGTAGAGTGCCGTGATGTCATCGTAGCTCACAGGAACCTCAAACTCTTGGGCTTGAGCAACCCTGTTGCTTCAGCCTGTGCAATAGCTTGGACTATAGGTGCCATACCACGCCTGCCTAGTTTTTCTACTTTTAGCAGAGGTGGGGTCTCACTCCTGCTCAGGCTGGTCCCCTGAGCTCACCCTCCTTCCTGGGCCTCCCAAAGTTCTAGGATTACAGGTGTGAGCTACCTCCCAGAGTGCTGGGGTCACAGGTGTGAGCCACTGTGCCTGACCGCACATGCAGATTTCTTCTTGTTGATGTGTAAGAATAATTTTGAAGGGAGTGAATAAATCTTTATTGTGTTATGTGCCAATTTTTATCAATTACCTTCTTGCCTTTTAATTTTGATTTAGTTGCTTTTGTCATAGGTAAATATAATGTCTTTTTCTGTATTTATTTATTTAGTTATTTTAAGAAAAGGAATAATTCTTGGTGTCTACTAGATAACCCATCTCTACTCTGGAAGAATAAATTTTTCATTATTTTGACAAATATTGAGTTATAACATGCCCCAAAAATAATTTTTGCCCTGCTATTCAGTATACAAAATATACATTTCAGAACATAAAATTTGAGAATTTTCATTTGAGTTTTTCCCCCCACATAAGGGAAAAGGAAGTTTTAAAATTTTTATTTTTTCTTGTATAAGTAATAGTCAGTTGAATGATTATCATTTGTTGAAAACTCAACTTTTTCCCAGTTAGAAAGACACCTCTGACAACTGCCATAGTACAATTTTCAGTATATTCATCATATCAGTTTGTACATACAACATAACTTTTAACTCTATTTCAGCAAAATATAGCAAGATGAAAATGAATATTACATTTTGAAATTATAGAAAATAAGGTCATCTGGCACTTCATTTATTCTGTTCAGAAAACAGCCTCTTTGTATCTTTGGGAACATTGCCCTGTAAAGTTGAAAACAGGACTCAGAGACTCCTAAGTCCTTTCTTTTAAGAATATTCCTTTTTTTTTTTTTTTATCATTTCTGGATTAATGAAGTGCATCACTATGTTCTCCGATCTTGAGGGTGTGGCGCCCTGGTAACCTCCTGGGAAGGACGGAGTTTCATCCCCTCCTGCCTGCTGGTTACAGTAGCATTCCAAGGACGGAGTTTCATCCCCTCCTGCCTGCTGGTTACAGTAGCATTCCTTTTCATGTCATGGAAAATCAGGGTTTGCTCCTTCAGGGGCTGGGAGCCCTTGCCCACCATTTCTGTGACCTCAGCTCCCTGTGTTTGGCGCTGCATTTTGGGTCCTTGTCCCCAGCCTGGCACCCTCCCTCTGTTTCTCCAAGTCTCCTTCGTTGTTGGTGTCGTGGCCTCACCGTGGAAGCCTTGACTGTCTCGCTACTCAGTCTTCCCATGTAACGTGAAAGATTCCTGCTGTATTTGTCCTGGTCCCGCAGATGGCCTCAGCATTTTGGTTCTCCCGCGGAACCACTAGATTCTTTCCTCGTCTCGCACTTACAACTCCAACCTGGTCAGTGACATGTGGTCAGAGGACCTGTTAGCTTTCACCGACTTCCTATCTGCCCACTGGGCCATAGCTGGCCTACCGGTCACCTGCTGCACCCAGGAGGGCCTGTCCCACCTCTCACGGGTGACCTCCAGGGCCTTTTCTCCTGTGACTGTCAGCAAAGCCCAGGCAGCCTCGACACTGAGTTAGAGGTGGCGAGTCTCTGGGTCCCCGCGGGGAGGACAGCCTACTACTAATTAGGAGAGAGAAATGGATGCTCTTACTGTGTTTCACCTGTTACACATTTTGGGTTGATGACATCAGCTATAATCTTACTAATTCACTTACCTGTCCCTCCTTTAAACAAGGAATGCAAAAAGTGATTTAAAAACACCCACAGGTTGCATGTTGATGCACATGTCACATAACTGAGAGACTGTCCCTAGGAGGAGGATAAAGTTAGGGAGCGGGGATGGAGCCAGGAACGAGGCTCTCTGACATAAGCAGAAAGCGAGGCCCTGGTCTCCGGCTTAGGGAACCTGTTTGCCTCCGAGCTGGACACGGAGCACAGAAAGGAGAAGGGAGACCGAACCGAGGACAGAAAAGGGGCAGCAGCAGCGGCCAAGCTGATGAGGACGCGTCTCTGCGGTCCAGACCGTGTGGAATGTGAGCAGCACCCTGAGGGCTCCCTGTCCCCCGTCACGCAGGCCGGGTGCAGACAGAAGAAGGACGACATTGGCAGGCTGTAGACTAGCCGGGCTCAGTCACAGACCGAGACAGGCTTCCTAACGTCCTTGTTTCGTGCTGCCCTCTTGACCAGCCCGGCATGGAACAGTGGAATCGGCCGTCAGCAGGGCCCTTTTGCGTCGTCAGCGACTTCCTCCCATTCCCTGAGTCCTGTGGCCTCTCAGCTGCAGTGGGTGTTTTCGGCCCTTCCTCCTTCTCAGCCCGTCTCCCTTCTCCTCTGTGACTCTGCCTGTTGGCCCAGCTTCTCCTGCACATCCGTGTCCCCTCCGGACCAGGACTGTCCATGGCTCCGCCTCCTCCTGTCCCGTGGATGTCTGTGTTCCCCACGCCTACCCCAATCCCTCCTGCTTCTGGAGCTCCTGACCATTTCTGTGCCCTCAGCTTCCTCTCTTTAGTGCTGCATTTGGGACCCTTGTCCCCCCCCCAGGTAACCCCCGTTAGCCCACTTGCTGCTGTAGGGTCCCTTCTGACCTACTAACCAACACCTCCCCATCTGAGCCAACGCAGGGCCGTCTCTGACTCCCTCCCCAGGGACAGACCCAGGAATTTCAGAGACAGTGGCTGAGACACTGCTCTCCTCCCCTCGACGGCCCCCCTCCTGCTTGTTTCTGAGATTCCCGCTTCTCACCACTGCCACTCTGGGAGTCCCTTGCTCGACACCGCCAGGGTGGTCACTCCAAGCAGATTCCAGCAAATGCCCCTGCATTCCACCTGCCTGCTGTTACTCAGGTGCAGTGACCCACTCCAGCCTTCTTGGTGGCTGAACAGTATTCCGTGGTACACATACCACCACTCGTGAACCCATTCCTGGGCTGGTGGGCATTTAGGCTGTTTCCACATTTTGGCAATTGTAAATTGAGCTGTGATAAAACAGTCTAGTGCAAATATCCTATGATAAAATGATTCTTTTTCCTTCTGAGTAGATGCCTAGTAATGGGATTGTAGGATCCTGGATTGATTTGGAACACATTCTTCTTAGTAAAGCATCACAAGAATGAAGAAGCAGGAATCCAATGTACTCGACCCTAATATGAAGGCAGCAGATGATCTAATACAAGGTGGGGGAGACGGGAGGAGGGAGGAATGGGGGGTCATGGTGAACGGCACACCTCTTGGGGGAGGGACACAATTATAAGAGGGACTTTACCTAACAAATGCTGTCAGTGTAACTTAATTCTTTGTATCCTCAATGAATCCCAAACAATAAAAAAAAATCACTTCTTGCAGGTCCTTGAGTGAATCTGGAATGTTGGCTGATGACAGCGTGTACGACTCCCCTGCCCATTCCTCTTCTTTGCTAGCACGGCACAGAGGTCTCTGGAGCATGTTCCTACTCTGTGGCAGGCACTGTTCAGAGTGCTTTCTGCTACTGCACCACTTAATCCTCAAAACAGCTCTCAGGAAGGGGGCTGAGTGTTCCCCACATGGCAGGGAGGTGACTAAGAGTGATTAGCAGCTTAGGGCCACCCGCACCTCCACTGCACAGGGCGAGGTACGACCACCGGCCCCCACACAGCAGCTGTCTGCTCTGGACGCAGAGGGGCTCCCAGCCACTGCAGCCTCTGGGCCCTGACTTTGGAAGCTCCCAGGAATGGACCTTCTCCCCCTTTTCTCAGTTCTGTCTTCGCGTGGATCATGACATTAGCACATAGGAGGCACTCATGGAATATTTTCTCAAAACGCGAGTAAACACGACCATGCGAGAAGGTGAGGCTTATCACCGGGCGGAAAATACATTTCATAACATTTTGCTAATGTGTGAAAACCGAAGTGGATTTTATCATTAGCAGTCACTAAGGTACACACATTTTAAGTGGGGAGTGTGCAGGTCCGTGAGACTGTGCAAAGGACTACGTGGGTTCACATGAAACCGCTCCTGACGTGGACTTTTATGGGCGAACACTCAGACTTGATGGGCTGACCCTTCCCTTATAGACTGACGTTACATTGTACTCTTAATCTCAAATTTCAAAATCGTAAAGATTATCTTGCCTTACCTTCATTCTGTCTAGATTTTAAAGAATCTACATGCTACAAAACAAAGACGAATTAAAAAAATCAATGAAAACAGCCAGCCCAGAGGTGTTCGTTGATCTGCTTTGGACTGAATGTTGGCAGAGAAGTTATCAGACATTTTCTCACCTCTACTGTGTAAACACATAAACACAAACACACACACGTGTACATATATACACACCACGTAAACACACACAAACACACACGTGTACATGTATACGCACCACGTAAACACACAAACACACACGTGTACATGTATACGCACCACGTAAACACACACAAACACACATGTGTACATATGTGCACACCACGTAAACACACACAAACACACACGTGTACATGTATAAACACCACGTAAACACACACAAACACACACGTGTACATGTATACGCACCATGTAAACACACACAAACACACACGTGTACATATGTGCACACGTAAACACACAAACACACACACGTGTACATATGTGCACACCACGTAAACACACACAAACACACACACGTGTACATGTATACGCACCACGTAAACACACAAACACACACACGTGTACATGTATACACACCACGTAAACACACACAAACACACACACGTGTACATGTATACGCACCACGTAAACACACACAAACACACACACACGTGTAGATATATACACACCACGTAAACACACACAAACACACACGTGTACATGTATACGCACCACATAAACACACACAAACACACACACGTGTACATGTATACGCACCACGTAAACACACACAAACACACACGTGTACATGTATACGCACCACGTAAACACGCACAAACACACACACGTGTACATGTATACGCACCACGTAAACACACACAAACAAACACACCTGTGTATATATTGTCACAACTAGTAAACACAAACACACACACTTGTGTACATGTATAAACACCAAGTAAACACACAAAAACACACACGTGTACATGTATACGCACCACATAAACACACACAAA
>CAUYRH010125472.1:0-28400 GCA_963574655.1 Perodicticus potto | reverse complement strand
AAATGGAAAAACTTACCATGCTCATGGATGGGAAGAATCAATATTGTCAAAATGTCCATACTTCCCAAAGCAATATACAATTTTAATGCAATGCCTATTAAAGCTCCACTGTCATATTTTAAAGACCTTGAAAAAATATTGATTCATTTTATATGGGAACAGAAAAAAACCTCGAATAGCCAAGACATTACTCAGAAATAAAAACAAAGCAGGAGGGATCACGCTACCAGACCTGAGACTGTACTATAAATCAATAGTGATCAAAACAGCATGGTACTGGCACAAAAACAGAGAGGTAGATAAGCTCAATTTCTTGAGCTCAGGAGTGCAAGACCAGCCTGAGCAACAGCAAGACCCCATCTCTACTAAAACAAAACAAACAAACAAGCACTACACAAAAAACTAGCCAAGCATCATGGCAGACACCTGTAATCCCAGCTACTAGGGAGGCTGAGGCAAGAGGATGGCCTGAGCCCAAGAGTTTGGGGTTGCTGTGAGCTAGGATGATACCATGGCACCCTGCACAGGGTGACAGAGTGAGACTGAGTCTCAGAAAGATTTCTTTTTAGCTATGAATCCACCTGGTCCAGAGCTTTTTTGTTTTTGGAAAATATTTCATTACTGCTTCAATGTCACTGCTCATTGTTAGTCGTCTGTTCAGGAGTTCTATTTTTTCCTGACTGAGTCTTGGGAGGTTGTGTGTTTCTAGGAATTTGTTCATTTCCTCTATGTTTTCAAGTTTATGTATATAGAGATTTTCATAGTATTCATAGATGATATTTTGTATTTCTGTAGTATCAGTTGTAATATATTCTTTTTCACTTCTGATTGAGCTTATTTGTGTCCTTTCTCTTCTATTCCTCATTAATCTAGTAAGAGGTCTATCAATTTTGTTTGTATTTTCAAAGAACTCACTTTATTTTTTCATTGACCCTTGGTATTATTTCTTTGTTATCCATTTCTTTAGTTCTGCTTTGACCTTAGTTGTTTCTTTCCTTCTGCTGACTTTGGGTTTGGTTTGTTCTTTCTTTTCTAGTTCCTTGAGATGTGTCAAGATATGATTAATTTGTGATACTTTGGTCTTTCTGATGTAGGCGTTTAAGGCTATGAATTTTCCCCTAGGACTGCTTTTGTTGAATCCCATAGATTTTGGTAGTTTGTATCCCCTTTGTTGTTTAGTTCAAGGAATCTTTTGATTTCCATTTAAATTTCATCATTGGCCCAATAATCATTCAGTAGCAGGTTGTTTAATTTCCATGACTTTGTGTAGAATTGAGTGTTTCTCTTGGAGTTGATTTCCAATTTTATTCCATTGTAGTCTGAGAAGATACATGGTATGATTTCTATTTTTTGAATTTGTTGAGACATGTTTTGTAGCCTAATATATGATAAATCTTGGATAATGTTCCATGTGCTAATGAGAAGAATGTATATTCAGTAGTTTTGGGGTAAAATGTTCTGTAAATGTCTGTTAGTCCCATTTGTTCTAGAGTCTTAAGTCCGGTGCTTCTTTATTTTATGCTTGGATGATCTGTCCATTTCTCTCAGTGGGATGTGGAAGTACCTGGCCGTTACAATGCTGCTATTTATCTCTTTGCTTAGATCTAGTAGAATTTGCTTTATGAATCTGGGTGCTCTTGTGTTAGGTACATAAATATGGAGGACTGTTATGTCTTCTTGTTGAATTGATCCATTTACCATTATATAATGATCATCTTTGTCTTTCTTTATGATTGTTGACTTTCTTTTGATTTCCATTTGGATGGGATATTTTTCCCATCCCTTCATCTTTTTTTTTTTTTTTGTAAAGACAGAGTCTCACTCTATCACCCTTGGTAGAGTGCCGTGGCATCACACAGCTCACAGCAACCTCCAATTCCTGGGCTTAGGCAATTCTCTTGCCTCAGCCTCCTGAGTAGCTGGGACTACAGGCCCCTGCCACAATTCCCAGCTATTTTTTTGTTTTACAGTTTGGCCGAGGCTGTGTTTGAACCCGCCACCTTCGGTATATGGGGCCTGTGCCCTACTTGCTGAGCCGCAGGCACCGCCCCCATCCCTTCATGTTGAGTCTGTTTGAATCCTTGTGGGTTAGATATGTTGCCTGGAGACAGAAGATACTTGGGTTGCATTTTTTCATCCATTTAGCTAGCTATTCATGTTGATGGATAGAACTGATATGTGAAATGCTGTTCTATTCATCCTGTTGGGTAGTACCTGATTGTTTTTTCTACCTCTTGTATTATTGTTTTACATGAGCTCTGAGCCTCAGCTTTTTGGTGGCATCTATTGTGCTGATCCATGTATAAGGCTTAGACAAGCATTTCCTGCAGGGCAGGTCTGGACTTGACACATTCCCTCAGTGTTTGCATATTGGAAAAGTCTTTATTTCTCCTTCATATATGAAACCTTGGTTTTGCAGAATACATAAGTCTAGACTTGCAGTTATTCTGTTTAAGAAGAATGAAGATGGGGCTCCAATTCCTTCTAGTTTGTAAGGTCTCCATTAAGAAGTCTACAGTTAGGCCCCTGATGGGCTTTCCTTTATAAGTTACTTAATGTCTTTGCCTTAGGGCTCACAGGAGTTCCTCCTTTGACTTTGGCTGGTCTGATGACTATGTGTCTTGGTGGTTTCCTCTTTGCAATGAATCACCCAGATGTTCTTTGAGCTTCTTGTACCTGGATGTCTACATCTCTAGCAAGACCAGGGAAGTTTTCCTCAATTAGTTCCTGAAATAGGTTTTCCAGCCCTAGTATATATTCTTCTTCACCCTCAGGGATACCTCTGATTCTTATATTTGACCACCTACCTAATTAAATATTTCTTGTAGGCTTTGTTAGTTATTTTCAACAGACTCAGTGAATTCAAAAGTTGTCTCCAAGCTCTGAGATTCTTCTGCTTGGTCTAGTCTATTCTTAAAACTTTCCACTACGTTTTGCATTTCCTTAAATGAATTTTTCATTTCCAGAAGTTCTATTTCTTTTTTTTTTTTTTTTTTAGCAAGTCAGTCTCTTCAGTAAATTTTTCATTCATTTCCTGACTTGTTTTTCTGGTTTCTTTGATTTGGTTTTCTATTTTCTCTTGAATTTTATTGAGCTTCCTTATAATCAATAATTGGAATTTTATCTGTCATTTCAGTATTTCATTTGATTGGTACACATCTGTTGCTAGACAGCTGTTGTACTCCTTTTGCAGATGTCTTTTTGGTATAGATTTTTAAGTAAATAGAAAAATATTCCCAAATTGCTTTGCTAATGCATGTTAGAGCAGGAACCTTCATTCCAGCCTGGTGGACTGGATAACCCAGAAATGAATTGTTAGAGTACTCAAATAGTGAGAAAAATAAATGGGAAAGGAAACAGAAAAGAAGGTGGAGAGGCCTGAGATAGGCTCTAGGAATCCCCGATGTAAAACTATAGGGCAAAGATAGATGCAAAACATAATTCCTAGTTACTACTGTAAACAGAAAGATTGTACCTAGCATCAGACAGAAGGAAACCTCCTCTGTACACTCAAGGGAATGACAGCAGTAGATGGGCCTAGAACCAAAGGGTGGCTTGGCTCCCAGGACCCTGAGGGACAGATTCCCTTGGGGACAGAGGGGACAGCAGACTAATGGGAAGAGAAGTGACAGAAGGGATTTTCTTGGAAATGTGATTTATGGTAGGGATTAGAAATGCGGGAAGGACACGGGAAGAGGAAAGATCTGAGAACCACAGAGATATTAGAACTATTTGAGCAACCAAGGGCCTGATCAGTCTTTCTGTGGCAAAACTGAGCTTTTGTCTTTGACCGTGTGGTGATCCACAGGGGGTGTGTTGTGAAGGGGACCCTGTGAAAAAGAAGCATCAGGAAAGGGCTAGAACCTTTGATGTGTGATGGCGCCATCCTTTCTAACTTTGAATGTGACAAAGAAGGATAAACCTTTGATCTCCCGGAGGAAGGTCACAGTGGCCTGCCCTGTTTCACCACAGCTCCGGTCTGGATGGTTTTGTTTCCTGAAGGTGTTAAGCTTTACTAAGGCCATTCCAAACTCTGAGAGATGAACAGATACCGAGATCTGCCTTGTTTAGTGTCTTTCTAGTCCCCAAAATTAAAATACTGTACAAATAATGTGATTCCCTTGTTTTGATAACTAAGAGTTATTTAAAGGAAAGCCTGGTTCTCTCAATTCTGCCTCCATAAATTTCATCATATTTCAAACAATTAGAATCCTAATGATGCCTTATGTTTGTGCAGCCCCTAAGGAATTAGAGTGTTTTTTTACATATTTCCTTAACCAGTCCCCAAAATGACATAATTAGGAAGGTATGTGTAATAACCCCACTTTATGTGTGCATTAACTGAGCCTCTGGGAGACAGTTTGATTTACTTATAGTGATAAAGCTGGTTTATTAGCAAAGCCAGAACTCAGAGCTTCCGTGCCCTCATAGCTACATATAAGGGATATCCCCTGCCTCCTGCATCCAAAGATGATCTAGACAACGGCTCTCCCATAGAACTTTTTGTGATTATGGCAATGTTCTCCACATTGTTCAGTAGAGTAGCCATTTGCCATGTGTCTAATGCAACCGAGGAAATGAATTTGTAGCCACATGTGCTTAGTGACTACCATATTAAACAATCCACAATTTTCTAGAACAAGGGTCAGCAAACTATGGCCCAGAGGCCCAATCCAGTCTGTCCCCTGTTTCTGTCAATAGCATTTTATTAGAACATAGCCACACCCATTTCTTCATGCATTGTTATGACTGCTTTTGCGCTGGAGTGACAGCGCTGAATGGCTCGAACAGAGACCATTTGGCATACGAATGCTAAAATTTTACTATCTTGCCTTTTACAGAAGAAGTTTCCCAACTACTGTTCTAGATTATCACCTTCTACGAGGCTGAGTGTTTGCTAAAACTAATTAATTGAATACAGTGAGTGAGAGTTTGAAATGTGGAGAGTCAGGCTGAGTTCATACCCTAGCACCAACACCTAGCAGCTAATGTCACTTGAGTGGGGGGAACAAATAATCCTTATTGTGCTTAAAACAGTGCCAGGTAAATAGCAAACGCTTGCCAACACTATCTATCTATTATTAATAAATTAAAAGTAGTGGGAATGGGAGCAGTTAGTAAGGTTTCTTTTTTTTTTTTTGTAGAGAAAGAGTCTCACTTTCTTGCCCCTCAGTAGAGTGCCGTGGCATCACACAGCTTACAGCAGCCTCCAACTCCTGAGCTTAGGCAATTCTCTTGCCTCAGCCTCCCGAGAAGCTGGGACTACAGGTGCCCGCCTCAACGCCCGGCTAGAGGTTTCTTAACTTCATATAATACAGTATAATTATAATAATAATGCTTACCCACGGGTAGCACTTCCAGTTAATAAAGCTTTTTTTTTTTTTTTGGCCGGGGCTGGGTTTGAACCCACCACCTCCGGTATATAGGACCGACACCCTACTCCTTGACCCACAGGCCCGCCCAATAAAGCATTTTCACAAAGTTGTTTCCTTTGTTCCTAACAACTACCCTGTGGTCAGTCAGTTACGCCAGATCTCTTTATCTCTAGTTTTTACTTATTTATTTTATTTTTTTATTTTTTTGAGACAGAGTGTCAAGCTGTTGCCCTCAGTAGAGTGCCATGGCATCACAGCTCATGGCAACCTCAAACTCTTGAGTGTAAGTGATTCTCTTGCCTCAGCCTCCCAAGTAGCTGGGATTATAGGTGTGCACAACAACGCCTGGCTATTTTTTTTGCAGTTGTCATTGTTGTTTTAGCTGGCCCAGGCCGGGTTCAAACCCGCCAGCCTCGATGTATGTGGCACCCTACCCACTGAGCTATGAGCACTGCCATATTTTTCTATTGTGAGACAGAGTCTCGCCTTGTCACCCTGGTAGAGTGCCAAGGCGTCATAGCTCACAGCAACCCCAAACTCTTAGGCTCAAGCAATCCCCTTGCCTCAGCCTCCCAAGTAGCTGGGACTAGAGGCACTGGCCACAACACCCAGCTATTTTTAGAGATGGGGTGTTGCACTTGCTCAGGCTGGTCTCGAACCAGTGAGCTCAGGCAATCCGCCCACCTCAGCCTCCCATATCTCTAGTTTTTAGATGAAGAAACAGATTCAGAGATGACCTATGATTTGTCCAAAGTTTGATTGCTAGAAGATGGTAGAATCAGGATTTAACTGCTACGTTCTGACTACAAGCTTTGCAATCCTCCTACTATTGTACCTTCAATCAATGCCTGTCATGTTTTATAGGCTAGCAAACAACCCTTTCACCTCAAAAGCAATCCATCTTTTGACGATAACTTTTGACTAGTTACATAGTGTAGGTCCTTTCTGCTCAAAGAGCGGTCTGCAGGCCAGCAGCAGCATCCCCTGAGAGCTTGCTGAACAAGCAGAACCTCAGGTCCAGACTCAATCAGCATTCTGCGTTTCAGCAAGAGTTCAGATAGTTCATACACATACAAAAGTTCAGAGGTACTCATATTTTAGAGTTTTTTATTCATTCATTCATTTATTTAGCAATAGGGTCTCACTCTGCCCAGGCTAGAGTGCAGTGGCATCATCACAGCTCACGGTAACCTCAAATTTGTGGGCTCAATCAATCCTCCTGCCTCAGCCTCCTGAGTAACTGGGACTACAGGTGTACACCACCATGCCCAGCTAATAGACCTTTTTAAATAGAATCTCTCTACTCCCCATAGCCCATTTCTTTATTCCTATATATTTACACCATTGGCTTCTAGTATTATTTGGTATAACTGGGGTGAATCCATCCTCCTTCTCCCATATCTTTAAAATTACAAATTTGGAGAAAGATAAGCTTGAGTCAAAAGGAACAGATCAACTATTTTAAAAGGCAGCCAATGAAATAGCTAACTTACCTTGTGGGGATAATTTTCTCTCCACTCCTTACCATCCAATTACTCTCTTCAGTCCCTGCTAGCTGGACAATTTGAGATCTCAGAAATTTACCAAAGCCATGTTTCTAATAATCAAGGATTTGATGTCACCATAGGCTGCTGGCAAGGTCATAATGAGATGGCACAGCTGTGAAAACAGTGCATACCTGGTGATAGCCTTGCTCTTCCCAATTTGGTAATCACGAACACCTCTGAATTCAGCGAGGTAGACTAGCAACAGTCAAGTTTACCTGGAAAGTTCCGGTGATTCCTTTTTACTAGCACCCAAAGCAGAGAGGAGGCTGTTTATGAGAAGTACACACAGAAGGGCGTGGTGGCTCACACCTGTAATCCGAGCACTCCAGGAGGCTGAGGCTGGTGGATTGCTTGAGCTCAGGAGTTCAAGACCAACCTGAGCAAGAGTGAGACCCCATCTCTACTTAAAAAAAAAAAAAAGAAGAAGAAAAATGGAGGTAAGAGGATCTCTTGGGCTCAAGAACTTAAGGTTGCTGTGAGCTATTATCCACGGCACTCGAGTCAGGTGCCAGAGTGAGACTGTGTCTCAAAAAAAAAGAGAGGTATACACCTTGGCAGGTAAAGTTTGCAGTTGGACTTTGCCTCTCTGACATTCCACTTGGAATGTGGCGCATGCGACCCTTCAAACCTCCCCCCAGTGAGTTTCTAGACATGCGGTGCTCTCCGCCGGTCTGCTACCTGGCGCTCCAGCCTGCCTCGCAGCCTCCTGCTCCTCTTGCCAGTTCTTTGGAAACTAAATCCATCTCCCGCCCCAGCCCTCCGTCCACCGCCCACTGGCCTCTGACATGATGCTCTGAGATGCTCTGCCCACCTCAGTCTCCTGCCTTGTCGGGCCAGGATCCCTCACCTGAGCAGGCATAGGGCTCCGTCCCAGAGGCCAAAAGCCCTTCTGTGAGGGAGGGCAGGCCTTCTGACACTCCTTCCCGGCTCCGCAGGCACCAGCGAGCAGTTGATCTTGCAAACCAGGCTGTTTCTACTTTATGACCGTGTCAGTGCACCTCCTTCTAAATCCACGCTTCCTCTTACCTGTCACACTTTCACACACAGCTTCATCTTCTCCCAGGACTTCAGTGCCAAGTTCACATGTCCCCTTGTATCTCATTCTCTCCTATCATTCTTGGGGAATTCAGCACCCATGGGAATGGCCTGCCACTCTGACCTTAACAAGTCCTAAGCCCCTCAACTCTTACTCTTAAGACTTTCCTCTTCACCCACTAAAATTATTCAGTAGCGCAGAGGTAAAATAAAGAACAGCTTTTATAAATGTGAACTTTAGAATCACACATCAGTGTTTGAAACCTGGTTTTGCCACTTATGAGCTTTTTGTTTGGGAGGGAATTTTAATTTCTTTGTCTGAAAAATTGGCTCGATAACATTGGCCTAATCTGTTTGTTGAGATGATTATGGCACTAATGTTAGGAGGGAGTTTCAGGCAGAGTGGCAGACACATAGCAGGTGCTTAAAACAATGTTGTCAAAGGAACGGAGTGAATGAGTATGGTAGCAATGATTTTTATGGCAACATTCAAGGTCTTGTCAATACCAGCAAGAATTTGAATTTCCCTAAACAAAAGCTCAAGTTCAGATGTGTCGCCTTTTCCCATGTGGACATTAATGTCCTCCCCACCTTGTTAGCAGCCTGGACTCAAGCACCTGCCCTCTCAGTGCCTGCTGGGCCTGTCTTCAGCCTCCCATCATGACCACGGGCCCACCTTTGGTTGTTCCAAGTGACCCCATATTTCTTTAAGAAAATTCTTGTGCCTTGTTCCACTGCCATGTAATAATAATAGCTAAGAGTTACTGAGTTACTAATGTGCCAGCCACTCTCCTAAGTGTCTAACTTAATTCTTCCTACCTTTTGCAAAAGAAAAGATCTTGGATTCAAACCCAAAACTTTAGCTCCCAGGACCAGGCCCTTAAGTACCTCTGCATATGACCGACACGACCACTCTTCAGGTTCTCAGCACCACTGACCAAAACTTCACTGTGTCTCTTGTTAACTCCAAAACACACGGGACCCAACAGCTGGTGTTTGTCTTGTTCTGTCCCTCCCACTCTGCCCGGCTCCCAAATGCCGCTGGCTTCCTCTGCGAGCAGTGACCTCGCCTCTGCGTTCCTGCCTGATGGAGGCCAGCTGATGTGAGTCTTCTCCACTGCCCGGCAACTGTTTGTGTAACCTCCTCTCCATTCAAAACAAGCCTGTGTTTTCTCTCACTTCCGCCCACTCCCCTTCTATCCCAGAGAAAGTACTGGTCCATTTTCTTTCTGAGGCTTTCTTTATCCAGACCCTTGTTGGTTCTTGGGATCATGTTCCATGGATTATTAATTGTTTGCAATTTCAAAAACTCTTTTTAAGTGCTTTTTCTAACATCACACTGGGAGCTCCCCAAGTTTTTGAGGCAACAGATACCTAAAAATATTTCTTATGTCTTTAAGCTCTGCCTCTCTATGGGGGCTTTGCTTCTGTGTGCAAACCCATTCCTGTTTCCTCTCTTTTAGGAAAAAAAAAGGCCGTCACTTGGTGTATTTGAGCTACATCCTATTTCTCTCCTTCCTTTTAATAAAATTTTCTCAGAATTTTAGACTAGTTGCCGTCTCTCCTGCTCATCAGACATTCGTATTTTAACCACCTGTGCTATGACTTCTTGATTGCAAGGTTTTGTGATCTTTTTTTGTATTTTAAGAGCTTTTCCTAATCTCATCTCTCTAAGGGGGTGGGAGTAGTGTAAGAGCATTTCTTACATTCATTTCACCGCAGAGACCTTTCTGTCTTCAAGCCACTGTGTTTCATGGATGGTGCTTCAAAAGGCCATTTTTGAAGATTTATAGATAATGTAAGTGATGCCCTAGGTGCACAGGAAGCACGTGCTCCAGGAAGGCGGCAACCATAGTCACAGGGCATCCCCACTGGGATTTGGGGACCTTGACGGCTTTTCCTGAACGTCCCCTTCTTATGCAGTATCGTCACTTCCTCCCCGGTGTGCAGCTGGTCCCAACCCCAGCACCTGCCCCACGCTGGCTCGTCCTTCTTGTCGTCACCAGGCCACCCCCAGCCCAGCGGGTCCTGAGATGGGATAGTTATCAGGAAGGACTTGGATCCCTGTGAAAACCCCAAAGCCCTGAATGTGTCAGCAAAAGGCCTTGTGGAGTGCCCAGAGATTTTAAGAATTAAATTTAGGAAGTAGCAACTATGCGCTTATTTCTATTCTCACAGGAATCTGGACCTTTTAATCGGCACCTTTCCTCGGAGGGATTTGTAATATTTTAATTTACTCCCAATTATTGTGAAACCAGTCGGTTGGGTAGGCTAATCTGGTTTGAATGGGCCTCTTTTTCAGCTGTGCCAGGACAGAGAGCGATCTGCCCGCTGTTAATGTCTCCAGTTTTCCTTTCCTCATCAACTACAGGGGAGCAATGTCTACCTTGCAGGCTTTGGGTGACTACAAAGTGGATTAATTGTGTATAAAGCACCCGGCGTGCAGCAAGCACTAAAAAGAAAAGTGACAATCTGGAAAAACAAACTACGGAAAACCTCAGGTGGGGGAGATTTTGAGCACTAGCAGGCAGAAAACATTATTCCTTCTACATCTGGGAAGCCCCTGGCTTCTAGTCCTTGAGCAAAATGACAAAATCACTGTTTTGGGGGGTTTTTTGCAGTTTTTGGCCGGGGCTGGGTTTGAACCCACCACCTCCGGCATATGGGGCCAGCGCCCCACTCACTGAGCCACAGGCGCCACCCAAAATCACTGGTTTTTTTTTTTTTTTTTTTTTTTTTTGCGGTTTTTGGCCGAGGCTGGGTTTGAACCCTCCACCTCCGGCATATGGGGCTGGCAGCCTACTACTTTGAGCCACAGGTGCCACCCAAAAGTTGTATTTTTTTTCTTTTTTTTTTTGCAGTTTTTCGCCAGGGCTGGGTTTGAACCCGCCACCTCTGGCATATGGGGCCAGCGCCCTACTCACTGAGCCACAGGTGCCACCCAAAATCACTGTTTTAAGGGAACTGAATTCAAAGAAAAAAAGAAAGGAATGGAGTACAGGGGAGAGAAGGAAACTGTTTTGTGTCCTCAGGTATGAAGGAAAAGATCTTAGAAGATGAAATTCTCCCATTAGACATGAAGGAAGGGCGATTTCAGGGTTGGAACTATAGACACAGTGTGGTCGCGTGAGAAAGAGGAGGACAAGTGGTGCCGACAGCTTCACAGATACTTAGGAATAAAACATGAGGGCGAAGTCCCCTTATATGTCGGTAAGCAACCTCATCTCTGTTATCAAAGATTCATCAGTTGCTTATTGAATCTAGGGCACTGCTAAGTAAGGCAAGGGATAAAAGGATGCCCGAGACGGGCTTAACCTTCAGCCTGGAGAGAGAGAAGTGAAGACAGCAGTCAGGGTCCCTTGAATGTCAGCGAGTGGCGGAGGTAAGCACTAGAGGACTATAGAGAAAGGAGCAGAAGCCTACACAGGAGGAGAGTGGCTTTGTAAAGACCAAGCTGACTCCCTTTTATTAAAACTAACTCCATTTCATTCCTCAGCCTTCATTATGTGGCTACATACCGAACGCGTTAAGTAACTCACTCCCTCCGCCGCCCCTCGTCCTTGTGTCTGTCCCGAGTGATAGCAGCTCCTTCCCAGACCAGCCAAGGACAAGTATTACTCAGTCCCCTAGACCTCTATCAGCTCACCCCCTCCCTTTTTCCTTTCTGTACCCTTAAAAATCCCCTCCTTTTCGAGGCCGGGGGCTTCTCCATTTTCCTGCTGCACCAGGTGTGAGAGGCCCCCAGCCCGGGCTTGTGAATAAACCTCTTGCTTTTGCATCGGATTTAGTCTCTCGGTGATTTATGTGGGGGATCCCTTGAGCTGGGCACAATAGCTTTTCTAGTGCTTTTTAAGAATGTCACCCAAGTAAGTGGGACCTGAGTCAGATATTGTTTAGATGAAGGAAGGCTAGGGAAGCAAGTTTTTGAGGGAATGGGAACTGTCTCCAAAGGCAAAGTAAGAAACTTGAATTTACATAGAAACGGAAGACAGTTTTTCTGACAAATCTCACTGTATAAAATTAATTATAATTTAATTATGTTTAACCTGTTACATAGAAGAAAAGGCAAAGGTAGAAGATACATTTAAATAAATAAATATTCACATGTCTAATTAGCTGACTTTCTGTACAGTGGCTTTCAAATCTGTGAAAAAAAACAACTAACAATACCACAATAAAAATAACAGAAATTAAAACAGCATAGGGTATAGCTTCTTTCACCATAAGAGGACCCAGAGAAAAGGCATCATCTGTGAACCAGAAAGCTGGTCCTCACCAAGACACCTTGACAGTGGACATTCCAGACCTCAGAACCATGAGAAATGAATTTCTGTTGTGTACCAAAAAAAAAAAACAACCCAATACAACAACTCTTCACATAGCATTTACATTGCATTAGGCATTATAAGTAATCTAGAGGCGATTTGAAGTATACAGGGGGATGTGCTCCCATGCACATGCTACTATGTTGCCTATCATTTTATATCAGGAACTTGAACATGGGGTGTGGTACCTTGAACTGGTTCCTCAAGAATACTGAGAAACACATGTATTTTTCCTTTACATGGTTAGATAATTTATAGGATGTTCACCCAAAAGTTGAAAGCAACTCATTTGAAGTACTAGAAATTTTTGTGATGTTTCTGTATAGATTTCAGAAAGGAGGGAAGAAAGGGGGAAAGGCAGGAAGGCAGACCACGCTGCCCCTGACCCCCCCCCCCACAGCAGTGGGGAGTTAGTGAGGATTCTGTGTAAGGGCTGACACGGGTCATGTCATAACCTTGCACAGAAGCCATGTCTTCCTTTCTAAAATCTTGCCTGAAATTGATGTGAAGACGTAGTTTCTGGGCTGTTAGAAAAGGAAGCAATAGTTTCTGGGCACTGGTATGGGTTTCCGAAATAAGACCCGGGAGTCTCATTTTCTTCCTTTTTGCAAAACAGAGCTAAAGCTTTTGTAGAATAGTTGATCCTTGAACGACTTGAGTTTGAACTTTGAAGGTCCAATTATCCGCAAGTGTGCCTTCCTCTCCTGCCTCCCCTGCCACTTCTGCCTGAGACAGCAAAACCAACCCCCTCCTCCTCTTCCATTTACTTAAGTGAAGAGAACAAGAGTGAAGGCCGTTATGCTGATTCACTTCTACCTAATGAATAGGAAGTACATTTTCTCTTCCTTATGATTCTTTTTCTTTTCTTTTTTCATTTTCTTTCTTTCTTTATTTTTTGGAGACAGAGTCTTGCTTGTCACCTAGGCTAGAGTACAGTGGCCTCATCATAGCTCACTGCAACCTCAAACTCTTGGCCTCAAGTGATCCTCCTACCTCCACCTCCCATGTAGCTGGGACTCCACCATACCTGAAGGTGCACTGTACCATACCTGGTTCATTTTTCTTAACAGGGTCTTCCTTAAGAGTGACAGGGTCTCACTCTTGCTTGGGCTGGCCTTGAACTCCTGGTCTCAAGCTATCCTCCCACCTCGGCCTCCTAGAGTGCTAGGATTATAGGTTGAGCCACCACACCTGGCCCCTTATCATTTTCTTAACAACATTTTCTTCTTTCTGGCTTACTTTGTTATAAAAATACAGCATATAATGCACATAACATACAAAATGTGTGTTAATAGACTGTTTATTTTACTAGTAAGCCTTCTGGTCAAAAGTAGGCTATTAGTAGTTAAGTTTTAGGGAATCAAAATGTATATACATGGATTTTTTTTTTTTTTTGAGTTTCACTTTGTCGCCCTTAGTAGAGTGCCATGGCATCACAGCTCACAGCAACCTCAAACTCTTGGGCTTACAGGATTCTCTTGCCTCAGCCTCCCAAGTAACTGGGACCATAGGCACCTGTCACAATGCCTGACTATTTTTTTTTTAGAGATGGGATTGCCCTCTTGCTCAGGCTGTTCTTGAACTCCTGACTGTGAGCAGGGGATGGATTGTATCCCTAACTCCCGCATTGTTCATAGGCCAACTCTATTTATTAGTGCCAATCATTGTCCTATACACCTTACATGTATTACCTACTGTAAGCCTAAAAACAGTCTCACAAGGTTAGTATTATTTTCTCCATTTTACAGCTGAGGAGTATCTCACACAAAAATATCACACAGCTAGGAAGCATCATTATATCTTATATATGGTTTAATGAGGATTTTATAATTAATTAAAATTAATTTTGGACTTGAGTTATTTATTTATTTATTTGGAGACAGAGTCTCACTACATCACCCTCAATAAAGTGCCATGGCGTCACAGCTCACAGCAACCTCAAACTCTTGGGCTGAAGCGATTCTCTTGCCTCAGCCTCCCAAGTAACTAGAACAACAGGCGCCCACCACAATGCCTGGCTATTTTTTTGTTGCAGTTGTCATTGTTGCTTACGTGGCCCGGGCCAGATTCAAACCCACCAGCCTCGGTGCCAGCGCCATAGTCACTGTGCTATGGGCACCGAGCCTAGACTTGGGATTTTTAAAGACAGAAAAGAATATCTGTGATAGGTTTATGCTATGTATCTCCCAATAGGTATTCTCCCCTTTTTCGGTCATAATAGAACTCTAAGTTCTTTGGCCAGCACAGACGGGAACTACCTTTTCCTACCTCTTTTTTATCTACAGGTGACTAATTTCTATGCAATGTGATTTAGCTGAAGGTGTTGTATACACATAAAGCGAAGGTGATGTCCTTCGTTCCCCTTCTCCTCCTTGCTGATGGGGATGTGGGCCTGGGTGTGTGATGACTTGAGCAGCTATTTTAGGCAGTAAGGATGAGACCCACATGCTAAATGAGACTCCCGGTGGGTCAGTGGCTCAGACATCTGAAAGGATCATGGTCCCTGTCCAACCCAGGAAATTTTATATAGAAAAATAAAATTCTATCTTTATGCTACTGTTAATTAGGAGTTATTAATTCACATGTAAAAATTAAATGTAGATAATACTAAACTTAATTATTTGTGAGCATTATTTAAACTTAAAAACCCTTCATTTAGCATATTTATAAGTTAACCTAATGCATTTATAAGAGTTGCATGAGAGCTTGGGAAAATTTTACTTGTGTTTATCAATCCTTCAGGAATTTGAAGTGTTTGAGAGGAAAATACATAACATGTATGAACTTAAATAACTCTTTCAGGAAATTTAATTAACAAGTTGGTAAACGGGGTTAATTGTTTGAGGAATTTAATCTGTTTAATTTTAGCCTTAATTGAACATTCATTAATCACACAATGTGTGAAAGTAACACTTCATTTATTTTTAATAACAATTATTCAGTTTATAAATAGAATAGTCACTTGCTCATGTTAAATTTAGATGATAACTAGGTTTTTAAATATATTATTTAAATAAGTTGCATATTAATTTAAGCACAAGCAGATGCAAATAGTCTTTTCTGCATATGAAATCTTTTCTCAGACATTTAACAATAAAATCGACAGAGGATGAGAAAAATGGGATCCTTGCGGAAGCCACAAGTAAGTGAACCTGAAAAAGAAAATTTAATTTTTCTACTGGTACAAGAAAAAATACAAAGCAAAACCCAATGAGGTAGAATACAGATTTTCTCACATTCTTCCTTTACCTAAAACATCAACCATCCTGCCTCCCCTAAGAAGAGAAAATAAGAAGATACTTCATTTCATTTTTAACCAGAAGTACTAGTTACAAGGATGTCAGTTTTTATGTCATACGTAAATTTTGACTTAAGCTATATAACCTTATAGACTTTCTACAGAAATCAGGAAGACTTTTGGAAAGAAATATTGTACAATGAAACTGCTATAGATGTACCCAGAATTGACATGCTCTTGACTGCAAAGACTTGAACCCATATATTGCTTGAAACTGTCAGTCATCTGAAGCTATGATGTCAAGACCTAGATGGTGATTGCTGCTCAGAATACTTCTCAGGAAGCTGAGGCTTCCAGAATTCCATGGTGCGGTTGGCAAGTAAGTGGTTCTGATGCTTTGAAAGCTCACAAAAGACTCTGGGACCTCGGAGAATGTCTAGTCTACTGCCTCAACCAGCTACATAATTTGTAGAACCCTGTGTAAAGTGAAAAAATGGGGTCCCTTATTTAAAAATTATTAAGAATTTCAAGGCTGGGTATGGTGGCTCAATCTGTAATCCTAGCACTTTGGAAGGCTGAGGTAGGTGGATCACCTGAGTGCATGAGTTCGAGACCAGCCTGAGCAAAAAAAGAAAAAGAGAGAGAGAGAGACCCCTGTCTCCAGTAAAAATAGAAAAACTAGCCTATAATCTCAGCTACTTGGGAGGCTGAGGTAGGAGGATCACTTGAGCCCCAGAGCTTGAGGTTACTGTGAGCTAAAGAGCCAGGGCACTTTACCCAGGGCGACAGAGTAAGATTCTGTCTCAAAAAAAAAAGAAAAGTTAAAATTAAAATTAAAAAAAAAAAAAAAAAGAATTTCAGGACAGTGACA
This sequence comes from Perodicticus potto, assembly GCA_963574655.1. Lineage (NCBI taxonomy): Eukaryota > Metazoa > Chordata > Mammalia > Primates > Lorisidae > Perodicticus > Perodicticus potto. The sequence goes on along the minus strand of CAUYRH010125472.1, from coordinate 12,009 downwards.
GCATGCTATGTATCTCCCAATAGGTATTCTCCTATAAACCAAGCACGGGGCTCCTGGGACTGCACACATCTCAGGCCTGTAAAGCTGTTTTGTAATTTGTGTTCCTTAAAGAACCAGGATGTAAGGACAAGGTTGTTACAACTGCCCTTCTGAGAGGACAGAGAAACTGCTGAGGGTGGCCCAACTCCTGCCCCCAGAGCCAGCACTGATTTTAGGTTTGATATATGTTAGAAATTCACTTAAAATTTTTTGGGGAAAGGATTCTTCTACTAGGAGAAAAGGAAAAAAAAAAAAAAAGAAAGAAAAATAACTGATCTCAATATTTTAATTTCATACTTTAAAGAATATTGTTAAAAATCATAGATAGCCCTGTGCTTGTAGTCTCAGCTACTGGGGAGCATGAAGTGAAAAGATCACTTGATCCCAGGAGTACTTTGAGTCCAGCCCAGGTAAGATAGAGATACCCTGTCTCTAAAAAAAAAATCAATCACACAACAAGAAAAGCTTTTCATTATAAAAATTCAAACAATATAAAAATATACAGTCTAAAAAATAAGAAAGACTTTCAATTCCCTTATAATCCTACTACTCACCCCAGAGGTATCAATATCTTGATACGTGTTCTTCCCAGGCATTTATCCATGTATTTATACATATACATCTTTATATGAGCGTTTTTATATACTTTTCTGTCATCATGCTGCACATCGTGTCCTGAAACTTGCTTTTCTTTCTTGTCTTAGAACATTCTGTGTCAGTCCTATACTGCTTCCTCATTATTAACGGTCACTGCATAATATTTCATACTATGAATTACCATAAAGTATGAAATCCATTGATTCCTTTTATCCCTAAATGTTTAATTTGTTGTCATTGTTATTACAGAAGCTGCTACAATGGACGGTCTTATTTGTGCCTCTTTTTGCACATGGAGTTTTTGTTTTTATTTTGATAGATTCCTGTAAGTAGATTTTCTGGGTTAAGGGAAACCGAGATGCAACAATCTTACTCCATGGCACACAGGTTTCCATAGTAAAGGGAGTTAAAAAGATACTGAGCTGGGTAAAAGTATAAATTGTGTTAACTTTTTAAAAAAAATTGGAATTATATACAAAAAGCCCTACAAATCTATCATATTTTTTTACCCAGCAAATGTGCCTCTCAGAGCAAACAGGGATCTTGTGAAGATACACCTCTATAAAGATGTTCATAGCTGACCCCCCAAGTACCCCTACACACCTGCCTCCAGAGTCCTCCCCTTGGAATTAGTTCCTATTATTCAAATGCCAAACTAAGGTTGATGCCTAAATAGTCTGACAAGCCAGTCATTCTGATGGGGGCAGGGGGTCCATGCCCTTCAAATGCTTTCCTAGTATTTTCAACATAATCCTTGCAAATAATGTAAAAATGCAATAATAGGAATTAGGTAAGAGAATTGTGAAACTGGAAGACCAAGCAGCTATTAAAAATGGTGGTCTGAAGATATGATCAGAACATATTACCAAGTGGGTGGGGGAGAGGTATACAAAACAGTATTTCCAATGAAATCCTATGGAAAGCATGTTTATTCATATGGATTCATATAGAAAGGCTACAAGAAACAAAAATGTCAACAATGGTTATAATCTGGATGGTGGGGATATACCTGATTTTTGTCCTTTGTTACTTTATCTGCATTTTCCGATGTTTTTTGCAATGAGTTTGACGATTATAATTGGGGGCAAAAGTGTTATTTTAAAAATAAACTAAAACAAAATTTTAGTTTTTGTCTTGATTCCTGCAACATTTGCCATCCTTGCTTGAAGGCAGCTCCCTGGGATAAGCCAAAAAGGCTAACAGAAGCTCATCAAAAACATCTGTAGGGGAGGCTGGGGGTGGAAGGGAAGAGAGGCCAAGAAACCAGCCAACGTTCAGTTTCCTCTCACTCTTTCTACTTCCTTTTGTTCAGGCAGTTCATTTTGGTGAGGCTGCAGGCATTTTTGAAATTCTGCAGCATGGGGTGCTGCCAGGGTCAGCCTTTCTTTTCTTTTATGTCTGAGCATATGTGACTGTTTTTCAAGGAATATATCTAAGAGAATGTTCCATTTTCTAGTTGGGCTTTCATCCAAGGTATAGATTTTCAGAGCTGTGTACACAGCCACTGAAATAACACTCCTATTCCCCAGCACAGGATGGGGTAGCAGCTTTTATCTCAGCGGGCTCTGGTTAGAATAGTCTTTTCAGAATGATAAACCTTTGAACAATAGGCAGCAGACCCACGCCACGAAAAGGAATCTTGACTACATCTGGAGGCCGGTCATGGACATGTTTTCACAGCCTATCAGTTCCTGGGGGACGGATCCCTGAGGCCAGGGGTCTGGGAGGATATGGTGGATGTTCAACTCCAGAATCACCTGGTTAAAAAGGTTGGGCCACTCTATAGGTATGTCTCTGCTTGGACATTGAGATGGCAGCTTGAAATTCTCAGAAGACCATAGGAAGAGGGGTGGGCTCTAAAGCTCTGAGATTGTTGGCATCAAACAGAAATCCAGAATGCAGACTTAATAGGATATACTTTACAACCATGGGCCTAGGAAGAAAGCTTCAATTCTCAGAGGAAGTGGTTCCTTACGCTACGTGATAGCAGAAATGACTTACCCATTTCCCTATTGCACACCTTACCACTCTGCAGTCCTGTTAAAGTTTAGTTTCCCTGTATCAGTGGTTCTCAACCTTCTGAATGCCTAGACTCTTTAATACAGTTCCTGTGGGTCGCGACCACAGGTTGAGAACCATTGCTCTATATAATTAAAGAACAGATCTGTACAAAATGATAAATAGCCCTGGAGGCTGGTGTCCTATCAGCTATGGCCTCTCACATATGATTGGATTTATTGCATTTGATTCCCACTGGCTCACAAATATTCCCTGCAAATGAGGGATGGATATTAGGTGACTGTAGGAGTAGGGAAGGAAAGGTTCCTGTTACAGACTCAGAAAGACAGATCCAACAGGGTTCTAGAAGAAAAGCCAAGGATGAAGAGTATGTAAGGGAGGGTGGCCACAGGAACCGGAATGTGTCTGATCTTCATTATTCACAGAGTTTATATTTTCAAACTCACCTGCTCAGTAAAATTTATTTGTAACCTCATATGTAATAAATACCCTTGATACTTTCAAGGTAATTTGTAGATGTGCAGAGTGGCAAAAATTTTGCATCACTCGACTCACATATTCATTCAAAATGGCTTCCAAGGGTAGTGATGAGGAGCTGTCTCGTGTCCCTAAGTGTAAGGAGGCTCTGAGGCGCCTTGTGGAGAAAATGCCTGTGTTAGATGAACTCATTTAGGTATGAGTGTAAATAACTACCAGACAGTCCTTCACCAATGAGCATTACTTCTAACATCCCTACGTCGTTAAGGAATTCTCCGTTCCTGATTTAGATGAAGATCCGAATAGCTGCCCTCTCTGAGGACTTGGGATCCCGATTCTGCTCCTGCTGTTACCAGACCTGAAGTCTGGCCTTCAGAGCCTCTGGGGGATAGGTTTGGATTAATGTTAATTTACACACATACTCCTCATACTGTTTGCACTGAAGTGTTACAGTGGTGGATTCTAACGAACTATCTTAATAAGAAGCCTCAGCTCATTGATAAAATTCATTTGTGATGAGTACACAAGTGGGTCAGTGAAAACTGAGCAGCAGAAGAAATAGGTCAACAGGTGCTTGTCAGACAACTCAGCCTAGTCTGCAGGGGTGGTGCAGGAGGGAGGGGTGCTGAAGAAATAGGGTGCTTGCTCCATACCCAAGGAAGGACTAGGAAGGCCTAAATCAAGAGGAGAGGACCAATGGTCTTGAGGAGCATATTTAGGCAACCTGGAGTGACCCCTGGGACAGGACAGAGATGGGGTGAGGCTGCTGGGGACAGTAACCTCACAGTAACCTCCTGAGAGGAAGGGCAGCGAGCCTGGATGAACATGGCATTGGGCACGTGGCCCACAGAATGAACTTCTCATAGCATTTGATAAGATTGGCTTAAGAGGAGGCTATTATGATCGAAGTAGAGGTCACAAGCTAAAATTGGCGGCCGAACGGACAGAGCAAGAAAGAGCGCGGAGGAGGCAAGGGCAGGGAGCCAACTGCCAGGGCTTTGAAAATCCCTGCCAAGGTGGCTTGTCTGGAGTTTTCAGACCTAGAAGCCAGGCAATGAAGAAATGGCTTCATCCCCTTTTTGGTTCTCTAAGGGTATAAGACTAGCTTTTTAAGAATCTGTTCTTCTACTATAGGGCAAATAGAAATATCCAAAGAGAGGGTATTTCTATTGTCAGACCAAATATCCAGCCAGGGAAATAGAATTCTAATGCACAAGGAGCAGAGTGAGACATATTTGTGTTTCCATTGGATTACTCAACGGATTTATATCGGATATTTTAACTTTTCCCCCTTTCAAGGGATCAGATGAGAACTAAATCTGTACAAATCCCGGGTGTTATATTTAACTCCATCCAAGGCATAATAGATTTTAAAAACCAAATTTTCTTTGTGCAGAAAAAGTTTTCAAGAAGGAAACTGGGAGAAGAGCTTTCTCTCTCCCTTCTGTCAGTTTCTTAATTAATCCAAGCTCTCCATAAGCAGTTTGCTGTATTGTTTGCAATTAATTTTAATCACTTACTTTTTGCACAGTTCTTTCTAAAGAAGAAAGCATGTCAGCTTGTTCCTAGCCACTGTGTGTTTCAGAAGTATGCAACGGGTGATGGATTACTTTGTCCCTTACACAGATAAAGATAACTAAAGCATGAAATGTTTGTTTATCCAAATGTTGTTTACGCAAAGATCAGAGCAAAGTATTTGGTTTGGGGAGAGCAGTTCAAAGAAACCTCTTTGTGACCTCTGTGGCTTAACCAGTAACTCTAGCACGATCCCCTGCTTCTGATCATGGAAGAGGAGGCAGTGGAGGTGGCATGATTTACAATAAAACAGTCTTCAGGTTTCCAGTCTAGCATGACGCTTTAAGAGAATGTAACTTTGGGTCAAGCAAGACATTTTCTGACCTGTACAAAGCCTGCAGGGTGGCTGAGATCTCAGGTGGCCTTAGTTCTCAACTTTTTGAGCCAACATGTGGCCAAGTCTGCCGTGGATGGAAAGTTTCCCTCCCTTCGCCTTCTCTTTCTCCTCTTTCAAAGCCCCTTGCTTGGTGCTTTGATTCTGGGGTTGATGACTTCATCCTTCCTTATCCCATTATTTGGTCAAGTGGTAGGCTAGTTGTGGGAGCTGGAGGTTGAGGGGTTTAAAATCTTGTGGCTGGAGAATGAGGGTAGAAGATGTTAGTGTGACCTCAGAGTGAAGTATCTAGAAGACTATAAAACCTTTCTCAATGCAGATTTTAACCTCCAGCTACTATATAGGAGGCAGGTTATTCTATTTAAAGTTCATTTGTTTACTGCCTCATCTTGAGTCACATTATAAAAGGTTCCCTTGTTTACTTTCTTTTTTTTTCTTGAGACAGAGTCTAACTCTGTTGCCCAGGCTAGAGGGCTGTGGCATCACAACTCACAACCTCAAACTCTTGGGCTTACACGATCCTCTTGCCTCAGCCTCCTGAGTAGCTGGGACTACAGGTGCCCCAGATTTACTAAAGCAGGAACAATGGGAGTAGGCCCAGCAGTGTGAGGCTTCACAAGCTCCCCAGGTGACTCAGAGGCAGCTAGTTTTTGTAAACTGTTGGATTAGTGAGAGAAAAGGAGAAAGAGGCTGCTTTTCTAATCAGGAAGCAGAGACATGATCATGTCACAGAGCCCATGTCAAGTTTTATTAAACTCACTGATCAAAAGAGTTCCTGTAATGTTTCAGATCGGGGAGGTTAGCATGCTAGTTAGTCATAGGGCAATTTCAGAGTAGGAGTTACTGACATTTTGGCAGGAAGTGGTCCAATTTATAAACTAGATAAGTTTTTGTGTTATGGATTGAATTGTTTTTTTCCACAAATTCATATGTTGAAGACCTAACCCCTATCCCCATCATGTGAGGGTATTGAAGATCAGGTCTTTGGAAGATTAGGTTTAGATGAGGTCATGAGGGTGGGACCTCATGATGGGATTAGTGCCCTTACAAGGAGAGACACCAGAGCTCTTTCCCTCTCTCTCTCTCCTGTTCCCTTTTCCCCTCCCACTCCTTCCCCTCACTTTTCTACCCCCAACACCTGTATGGGAGGATGTAGCAAGAAGGCCATCATCTGTGAGTCAGAAGAGAGTCCTCACAGAAACAGACCACACTGGCTCATCAATGAATGTCTAGCCTCTAGAACTGTGAGAAGATAAATTTCTGTTGTTTAAGCCAGCCAGGCTGTGGTATTTTGTTACAGCAGCCTGAGCTAAGACAGTCTGGAATGGTAAGTAGTCTTGGTGGGACACATGGTGCTCTATGGAGTTACTGTTAATTAGTTTGTCTGTGTTCTTATCTTGGAAACAACACCTGAGTCTGAATGAATTGCAGGTATAATGAATTGAGCTGAGATATCTTGTGTTATAAGTTATCCGTTTTGAAATTGCATCTTTTGTTTCATTTTTCAGTATCCTAATCTCTGGCAGTGATACTGGTAATGGAAATTAAAACTTATAAATAGGGTTTCCAGATAAAATACAGAAAATGTAGCCAAATTTGAATTTCAAAGTAAAAGCAAACACTTTCTTAGTATGTGCCAAATCATGTGTGGAATAGACCTATACCAGGTGCTAAAAAAGTTATTCATTGTTTATCTGAAATTCAAATCTAACTAGGTGTCCTGTATTTTCATTTGCTAAACTGGCCACCCTGCCCATCTGTTGGTATAGATGGAAGAGTATTTGTTGAATGAACAATGTGTTTGATCGATGTACAGAGTGAGAGGGAGAGATGAGTCAGTGAATGTCTCAGGTTCCTGGCTTGGAAAACTGGGCAAGTCTTGGTGCCCTTCAGGAAAGTAAGGGACACTGGAGAGAAGCTCATGAAAGGGGAAGGAAAAGAGTGAATTGCATTTTGGATGTGTTGAGACTAAGGTCTCTCTGCAACATACAGGCGGATATGACCAGCGGGTGTCTGTGTGGTTCTGGAGCCGAGACCAGGATGGAATCACAGATCTGAGAGTCACCAGGTGACTGGGTGGCAGTGAGGCTGTAGGACTGGAGGAAATCACAGAAAACAGAGCAAACAGAAAGGAAGGCTAGGAGGAAGGCAGAAGGAATTTCAGCATTTGAATGGCCAGAGGGGTAAAGAAAAACCAGGAGTGAGATGCCACGGAGGACAAGCGAGGAGGGTACGAGAAGGGAAGGGGAAGTGGTCTGCAGTGAGGGCCATTCCAGAGACGTGAAAGCCAGTTGCCGCGGCAAGGAGGTCCCTGGTGACCTGGATGAGAAGCACTTGCATCGAGGCAAAGGGACACAGGGAACTGGAGGAGAGGAAGTGAAGGCGGGCGAGTGTGGGCAAGTTTCACGAAAACCCAACTGTGCAGACGGTGGTCGCCAGAGGAAGAGGTGGCGCCAAAGGATGGTGGTTTTCTCGGTGGGAGTAAACATCAATTGAATAGGTGTAAACGCCCAAGGCAGGGGTACAGAAAAAAGGAGGAGATGAAGATACAAGACGGTGGGGGGGCACAGGCTCGGTGCTTGTAGCACAGCGGTTACGGCACCAGCCACGTACACTGAGGCTGGTGAGTTCGAACCTGGCCCAGGCCAGCTAAACAACAATGACAACTACAACAACAACAAGAAATAGCCGGGTGTTCTGGTGGGCTCCTGTAGTCCCAGCTACTTGGGAGGCTGAGACAAGAGAATGGCTTAATCCCAAGAGTTTCAGGGATTTGCTGTGAGCTGTGATGCCATGGCACTCTACCCAGGGTGACATAGTGAGACTCTGTCTCAAAAAAAAAGAGGGGGCACAGACTGAGGTGTTGGGGGAGCCCAGATGAAGGGGCCCTTGCACAGGGGAGCTCCTCCCTTCCCAGCGGGCAGGAAGGAGGGGAGGGGGCTGCAGGGCCCCCTGAGGTGCCCTGCAGGTTGGGCAGAAGGAGGTGGCGTCATGGCAGGACCTCTGTGCACTGATCCTCCCCCCTGAAGAATTCTCTTCCCTTTGTGACCCGTTCATGCCGCTTGTACGCACCATATTTAATACAGTGAAATGAAGGAGTAAGTTTAAAATAAAACCATTCTTACGAAAGCTTGGCTTTGGAAAAACCTTTTAAAAGATTAATTACTATTTTTTTTTTGTGTCAAAGTCAATGTGGGCAAAACAAGCGTAAATGTTTGGATTTAAAACCCCCCAAACCAAAAATGTAGTAGGATTTTGCCCTCATTGTGTCACCTACAGAAATAAAACTGCATATCATAAGTGATAAGTCATCACCTTGATTTTTCTGGAACTGCAATTTATGGGTCCTCTCCAGAACTGTGAGAAATAAGCCTTTTTTGCTAAGCTACCCAGGCTATGGTATGTTCGTTATAATCCCACAGGCTGAGACAGGGGAATGGAAAGGACGGAAGCAAGTGAAGAGAAGCAGGAACCCACTGCCCGCCGGGCGCTCGCTGCGGGGAGCTCTGACTTTCTGCAGACTTAGGATTTTCTCCGGCCAGGTTGGTATCCGAGCGCAGAGCGGCATCAGAGGAGAGCTGAACCCATCCAGGGCGGAATTTGGGGGAGTGAGTGAGCTGAAGATAATGGGGTGCCAGGGAGTTAAGAACGATGAAGAATAGCAAGTGAGATGCAGCCTTGGAGCGTCAGTCCAGGTAGGGAAAGAAAGAAAAGACTGTGTGTGTGTGAAGGGAGCTGGTAAGGAAGGAAAAATGACAGGAATTGGAGGAGTGGTGGTCTTAAGAAGATAAGGAACAGGGGGAAGGATTTCACTAACATGAAAGAGGAAAATCTCTCTCTAGAACGGCGGTTCCCAAATTTAGGGTGTGGGTGGGGTGTGTCCCCCTCCCTGGAAGCATTTGGCACTCCCACAGACATTTTTGGTTGGCACCATTGGGGGTTGTTACTAGCATCTAGCGGACAGGAGCCAGGAATGCTGCTAAATGTCCAGTGCTGCGCAGGACGGACTCTGACGACAAAGAATTATGAAGCCCTAACTGGTGGAGAGTGCCTGTAACTTGCACGCCGGGAGGCCAAGGCAGGTGGATCCCTGACTTCGAGACTAGCTTGAGCAAAAAGCTAGACTGTGCCTCTGCTAAAACCAGAAAAACTAGCTGGGCATTGTGGCGGGTGCCTGTAGTACCAGCTACTTGGGAGGCTGAGGCTGGAGGACAGCCTGAGGTTGCTGTGAGCTGTGATGCATGCACAGTGGTCTACCCAGGGTGACAGAGTGAGACTCTAGAAAAAAAGAATTATCCAACCCAGAATGTCAATAAGTGCCAAGGTGGAAGTGCCACTGTGCTCTAGAAAGTGCGTCACTGTGATCTAAAAACTGGAAGTCCACTTTAAAATGGGAACATTACCTGGGAGTTTTATTTTTACTTTATTTATTTTATTTTTTTGAGACAGAGTCTATGTCGCCCTGCGTAGAGTGCCATAACGTCACAGCTCACAGCAACCTCCAACTCCTGGGCTTAAGCAATCCTCTTCCCTCAGCCTCCCAAGTAGCTGGGACTACAGGCGCATGTCACAACGCCCAACTACTTTTTTGTTGTAGTTTTCATTGTTGTTTGGCAGGCCCCGGGCCGGGTTCAGATCTGCTAGCCTATGTGGCCGGCGCCCTAGCCACTGAGCTACAAGTGCCAAGCCTTTACTTTTATTTTTTAAGACAGAATCTTACTCAGTCATCCCGGGGTTGAGTGCTATGGCATTATAGCTCACAGCAACCTCAGACTCTTGGGCTCAAGCATCCTCTTGCCACAGCCTCCCAAGTAGCTGGGACTACAAGTGCCCACTGCAACATCCAGTTATTTTTTAGAGACGGGGTCTCACTCTTGCTAAGAGAGGTCTCAAACTGCTGAGCTCAAGCAATCCACCCACCTTGGCCTCCCAGAGTGCTAGGAGTACAGGTGTGAGCCACCCAACCCAGCCTACCTGGTCTGAAAATATGCCTGGCTGGGGAACCCTGGTTGCTCAGCAGTTTACATTGTTATGAAATTGAATATGATGGTCTCCAAGGGGGCAGGCAGACTGCAGAGCCCTGTGGAAAGGTGGTGGTCGTGACTGGAGTCCTCAAGCCACCCAGCATGGCCCAGTGCCAGGTGCTACCTGCATGTAACCGAGAGTCTCCGACAGTCCCTCCACCTGCCACATGGTGTGGGACACAACGCTCCTTCAGTCTGGAGAGCAAAGACGCCCTCTTATTTGACTTGGGGGGCAGGCTCCCTGCCTCCTTCCTTAAAAATGTCCTCTTTCTATTTATGTAAGTTTGGATTGTTTTCATAGCTAGGGAACGGCTACATTATTTTAAGCTGCCACAGATAACATTAGTCAACTTTGTAGCTATGCTCTTACCCTATTATTTTTCTCTTGTTTTTTTAATAGACCCATCATCTAAATCTAATGATAAAAAAGAGCAGATTTTTTTTAAGTTGGTTTTCCTGAAGATGCTAGCAAATTTTCTTTTTGTATTCTAAAAATACATAGACAGCTTCTGTACTCTTACTTTGGTACCGAGGGAGGGTCATTGTCTGATTGCTCATTAGATGTTATATTTGGAAAACTGTAGTTTGCTCCTCAAATGTGGGGAAATTCTGTTATTATCAAGATCACACAGAAAAAGAAGCCTCATGGAGTCTAGGTAAAACAGACGAAGCTAATAGGCACCGGGACAGCAAGCAATAGTTCTCCAGCCGTGGCAGTGTACAGCGTACAGCGTACCTGAGGGCCAGCTGAAGTGGCTGGTCCCATGCCCAGGGTTTCTCATGCAGGGACCTGGGCTGGGGGTGCCCAAGAATGTGCGCGTCTGACAAGCTCCCAGGTGATGCTAATTGACATATTGAGAATGACTGGGATTTTTATATCTATTTATAATAAATTCTACTTCTGGACTAGGTTTTATTTAAGAAATCATCTTTTTATGTTTTGGCATCACACAGTGGGCTACTCTTTAAGAGAAAGCCTAGGCTGAGTTCTTTTTTTTTTGTAGAGACAGAGTCTCACTTTATCTCCCTAGGTAGAGTGCCGTGGTGTCACATAGCTCACAGCAACCTCCAACTCCTGGGCTTAGGCGATTCTCTTGCCTCAGCCTCCTGAGTAGCTAGGAATACAGGTGCCCGCCACAATGCCCGGCTATTTTTTTTACTGTTGAAGTTCGGCCAGGGCTGGGTTTGAACCCACCACCCTTGGTATATGGGGCCAGTGTCCTACCCACTGAGCCACAGGTACCACCTTAGGCTGAGTTCTTTTCATGGGTGTTTCCACAAACATGTATCGAGAGTGGCAAACATTAAGCATGTTCAGAGGAACTGTTGGTATAAGTGTTAATGACTTGATTTCTATGACCTCTTGAGAAGAAGCAATTTAATGGCAAATGCTTACCCAAACTGGATCTAAGTAAACACGTAAGAACCTAGAGGCAAATGCAGCGGAGTCTGGGCAATAGTCTTCAGTGGCCACGATTCCACATTTGAATAAAATGCCAGGTAGATATCCTATTAATCATGACATCTGTTTTGTGGCTTATTGAGTCTTTTAAAAATCATTTTGGCTTAAAATAATCACTAAAAGTTGGAGCGTGTTATGGAATTCCCTTTCCCCTCATACTTTTGAAATTTTCATTCCCAATTGAGAATATGGTGATAATATTGTTAGTTTTTAAAAAAATATTGTTTTTATAACCTTTAAAAATTAAACATTTTGTGGAGACCAACTTGCATGAGATAGATGTCGAATAAACTAAAGCTGACTAATGTTTTCCAGAGAAATGACAGAAATGTTATAAATGATCTGTCAGAAAGAGACCTGTGTCAGCACTACTATTTTATACAAATCTAATTTCACAGTATTTTAGGAGGAACAATGTGACTAAAAGGGTTCTGTGGGTAAATCAATTTAGGAAACGGTGGATTCATTGGTGAAATGGTTTT
>CAUYRH010125466.1:0-20929 GCA_963574655.1 Perodicticus potto | reverse complement strand
TCATTGTTGTTTGGCAGGCCCAGGCTGGATTCGAACCCGCCAGCTCAGGTGTACGTGGCTGGTGCCTTAGCCCGTTGAGCCGAGTCAGGCGCCGAGTCATTTTTTCATTTTAATAAACTTCATTCTATACACTTGTTAAGTGCCATTCAGATATAACAGACTATATAGATGCTATTGACTAGGAGAGAAAGGGGCAGTCTCCGGGGACACTATCTGAAAATACACTTTCATTTTTTTTCTTTTTTTTTTTAGAGACAAGTCTCACTTTATCACCCTCGGTAGAGTTCTGTGGTGTCACAGCTCACAGCGACCTCCAACTCCTGGGCTTAGGCAATTCTCTTGCCTCAGCCTCTTGAGTAGCTGGGACTATAGGCACCTCCACCACAATGCCCGGCTATTTTTTTGTTGCAATTTGGCTGGGGTTGGATTCGAACACGCCACCCTTGGCATATGGGCCTGGTGCCCTACCCACTGAGCCACAGGCACCACCCTGAGAACACACTTTCTAAGTATATTTCTGGGACTCAGAAGAGGGACATGGCAGGCCCAGAATAGCCTGGTTCAGAGGCACTGCAGAGGGCTGAAATGGGCCCATTGAACCAGCAGTATGCAGCAGGTAGGACATTCAGGGTTGTTGACTTGAGGATAAGAAAAAGGAGAAAAGCAATCCAAAGGAGAACACTGAAGACAGGTAAGAGAGCACGGGGGCACAGAGGGGGCTTGGGGAACGGGGAAAGCTGACCCCAAATGGCCCTTCTGAGTCCCATGTCCTTCCTCTGCTCTCCTCCTATCCTCTGCCCTTGGCATTGTCAGGAGGGTTGCACTGGTTTTATGAGATCCTGGGTGCTTTAGCTCCCCTGTGTCTCCCCTTTGGCAAAGGCCATGGTTTTCTGCTTTAGACAGCCTGCACACTGGGACCCACCCATACCACCCCTGAAGCCTGTGCTGAGGGTTGAGGCACCTGTGTGTGATTTTCCCTGGTGACTTTGATCTATCACATTTTACTGTCTCTTTGTGAGCCATTTTTTTCTTCCCAAAACTTCAAGTGAGCTGGAAAGATAAGTGATATGCAATAATTGTTTTTGCTTCTACAAATAGTACAGAAGAAGAAAAGAGAGAAGGTTATAATAAAAAAAAAAAAACACTGTGTAGGAATGTAGATACTGGAAAAGTGAGAAAATAGGGGGTTGAGAAAAGGGACCAAAGTGAAGCAAGCAGTGGAAGAAAAACAATGTGTCCCCAATGTAGCCTTGGAGGAATGAGGTTCAGTCAAAATCAGGGATCCAGACTTAGCGGCCATAACATAGTGGTTACGGCACCAGCCACATACACCGAGGCTGGCAGGTTCAAACCCAGTTCAGACCTGCTAAACAACAACAACTGCAACAACAACAGCAACAACAAAAATAGCTGGCCATTGGGGCAGGTGCCATAGTCCCAGCTACTTGGAAGGCTAAGGCAAGAGAATCACTTAAGCCTAAGAGTTTGGGGTTGCTGAGAGCTGTGATGCCATGGCACTCTGCCGAGGGCAACATAGTGAAACTCTGTCTCAAAATAAAACAAAACAGGGCTTCAGGATGCACTCCTTAGACATAGGGGGTGGGGAGTGGGGGGCTGCAGAAGGAGCTTGGCCTGGGGAGCCTATTGGATTTTGCTTTAGCCTGGGGCTGCCGAAGCTGTGAAACTTCAAATCACGTAGTGTGGGTGGGGAGCATTCTAGAGACTTTCAATAATTCTTTAACATTGTTGGAAAATTTATGTGTGTTGGTAATTTCATGTTTCTGTAGAGAGGGAATGGAGCCTCCTGCCTTACTCCCTTTATGTTGCTATAACAAAATACCCAAGACTGGGTAATTTACAAGGACCAGAAATTTATTTCTCTCAGTTCTAGAGGCTGAGAAGTCCAAGATCAAGGTGCCGGCAGGTTGGGTTGTCTGGGGAGGGCTGCTCTCCTCATTCAAGATGGCACTTCATTGCTGCACCTTCCTGTGGGGAGGAACGCCATGTCCTCATGTGGGTGAAGGTGAAGGAGCAAATGAAGAGGCTGAACGCTGCCTGAAGTTTCTCTTATAAGCACCTTACTTGCATTCATGAGGGCAGAAGCCCTCGGGTCCTGATCATCTCTTAAAGGCCCACCTCTGAATACCATCACATTGGCAATTAAGTTTCTGATTTTGGAGGGGACATATTCAAGCCATTGCACCACCGTAGCAAGAATTGTCTGAAGAAGGCTAGACCATGGGAGCAGTTAGACCTTTAGACTGAGGAACAGTCAGCAGAGAAGTGGCAGGGGAGGCCCCATCTGGGTGGATGGTCCAGGAACAAGGCCTCAGATGGCCCCTGGTAAACAAATAATAGGCCCAAAGTGAAAGAGCATCCAGAAAGAGCTAGAAAGGTGGTGTGTGTGGAGAGAGGCTGGAGGTTTGTTTTATAGCAACCAAGAGAAACGGGGATTTCATAAATACAGAATGAGTAACAGATCAGATCAGGTAAGATAAAGGCCTAAAAGTATGCCCTGAATATTAGTAACTCTGAGGTCATTGATGTCGTGGGAGCTGTTTCCATAAACTGCTGTGGCTGGAACCAGGTGGGGGCATGAGGGCAAATGCCAGAAGAGTGGAGAGACAAGTCCTAGCTGCTCTTTGAGACATTTAGCTTCAAAAAGAAGAACTACAAAAAATAAATGAATGAAAGAGAGAGAGAAGGAAGGAAGGAAGGAAGGAAGGAAGGAAAGCAGACCTACCACACTTCCTGAGAGCCGGATGAAGGATCAAATAGTTATTTTTTCCTTGGGTTGTTTTTTTTTTTGAGAGAGAGCCTCAAACTGTCACCCTGGATAGAGTGCTGTGGCATCACAGCTCACAGCAACCTCCAACTCCTGGGCTCAAGCGAGTCTCCTGCCTCCGCCTCCCAAGTAGCTGGGACTACAGGCGCCCACCACAACGCCCGGCCATTTTTTGGTTGCAGCCATTGTTGTTTGGCGGGCTGGGCTGGATTCAAACCCGCCAGCTCAGGTGTACGTGGCTGGCGCCTTAGCCCGCTGAGCCACAGTCGCCGAGCCAATTATCTATTTTTTTATCTTAATTTCTTATTTAGGCTTTTTCATGGTTTTCCTAATTTTTTTTAGTTGAATGCCAGTTCAACTGTTATTTTCTTATTCCCATTTATTAGTAAAATCATTCAAGGCAATGACTTTTCCTTGCTAGAGTAGCTTTGACCAATTCCCATAAGTTTTGGTTTATACTGCTTTCAGTGTTTTTACAGTTAGTGTCAGTGTTTTTACAATGATCGTATCGTTGTAGTTTTGATCTTCTTTTTGTTACTGGAGTTATTTGTGAATCTGATTTTCATTTCCAGAGGATTAGGTCCTTAAAGAATATTTTTATTTATTTATTTATTTTCTTTTTTTTTTTGAGACAGAGCCTTCAAGCTGTCACCCTGGGTAGAGTGCCAGGGCATCACAACTCACAGCAACCTCCAATTCCTGGGCTCAAGCGAGTCACTTGCCTCTGCCTCCCAAGTAGCTGGGACTGCAGGCGCCGGCCACAATGCCCAGCCATTTTTTTTTTTTGGTTGCAGCCATCATTGTTGTTTGGCGGGCCCGGGATGGATTCGAACCTGCCAGCTCAGGTGTACGTGGCTGGCGCCTTAGCCCACTGAGCCACAGGCGCCGAGCCCTTAAAGAATATTTGTAAAGCTAATGTCCAGCTTGGCGCCAGTAGCTCAGTAGCTAGGGCACTGGCCACATGCACTGGGGCTGGTGGGTTTGATTTGAGCTTGCCAAACAACAGTGACAACTACAACAACAATAATAAAAATAGATGGACGTTGTGGTAGGCACCTGTAGTCCCAGCTACTTGGGAGGCTGAGGCAAGGGAATTGTTTAAGCCCAAGAGTTTAAGGTTGCTGTGAGCTGTGATGCCACAGCACTCTACTGAGGGCGACATAGAGAGACTCTGTCTCAAAAATAAATAAATAAATAAATAAATAAAATAAAATAAAAATAAAAACTAATGTCCAATTTTATTTTATTACATGTGGTACAGTTTTTTTTTTTTTTTTAGTTTTTAGAACAATCTCATGTAATACCATCTCAGTCAGTGTTCCATGGGAACTGAAGAAGAACTTTGGGTTTAGGGTATAAAGTTTAATATATTTGTTAAATCGCAATTATTAAATCATAGAGGTTATATTCTTTAGACTCTATATCCTTGTTTTTCTTTGTACTTTGGACAAAACCCCCACATTAGTAGAAGACTTTAGCATATAACTCTCACTCTTTGACAAATTAAGGGATAAAGTCATTAAAAAATTTAAAGAATTTTTAATTAAAAAATTAAGAGATGTGGTAAAGCATATTAGATAAAAGAACACGAAGTAAAAGCAGGAGTCACACAATTATATCTGAAAAGTAGAATTCAGAGCAGAATGCATTATGCACGAAGCTGATCATTGTATACTGAAACTGGAAAAACCACACTGTGTTGTGAACTTGAGGGGACAGTGACCTGAGCTCTGGACTCCTTGGTGCAGAGAGGGAGTCTGTTTGATGTTCCCGCGGTCCCTTCAGTGCTCACGTTCTAGGAGGGTGGCATTGGGGTTCGCTACTAAGTGGTGCCAGGAGGGATAGAATTAACTGGGAATAGGATTAGCAGCTAAGAAGAGGACAGGATGATTCCTAGCCTGAAGCTGGAGCAGTTTGAGCCGACAGCTGGGGCTGAGTTTATTACTTTGGCTCATTCTGTCTTTACATGAGCATCTGCCTCATTGCCTTTTGGCCTGGCAAAGGGGATTTGCTGAAATAGAAATTAGTCTGCAAGGACAAGATGGTGAGGCCACAAGGACTCACTGACATGGGGTGCCACCTCCCGCGATGAAATATGACCCCACATGGTTTGTTTTGGCTCTAGAATACGCCAGCATCACCCCCTAGGAGCTCTGAGCTCTCCGGAAGAGCATTTCCACAGGCGGCATCCTATGGGAATGGGCAGGCTACCCAGCCTCACGCCTGCCTCTGTTTCTCCTCATCTTCCTGCCAACGAGTGATTAATTCATGGAAGAAAGACAGGATGCTAAAGAGAGCTGACTGTATCACTGAGTACCAGAATCGTGAGAATGGTTGAAAATTCATGAGCTAAGTATCTAGTTTAAGGAAGTCGAAAAAAATTAACATAATTAAGTCAGAAAAGGGGGGAAAGGGGAGAAGGAGAGATAAAAGTAAGAACAGAAGTCAGTGAACTAGAAAGCAGATATTCAACACAGAGGATCAAACAAAGCCAAAAGTTGGTTGTTTGGAAATACTAATAAACAAATATCTGGAAAGATTGGGCAAGAAAAAAAGAGGAAGCATGAATAAACCACATTAGGAATGAAAAAGAGACATAAATAGAGGGCTGGCAGAGACTAAAAAAATAAATAGGTAATAATATGAACAACTTTATGGTACTAAATTTTAAAAGTGTGATTTCCATATTATCTTCATCAAACCCTTGGAGAATTTCTAATAAAGTGGTTCTCCGTAGACCATCTGCATCAAAATCTTATGTGGAAACAACAGCAACAAAAAATAAAACAGATAAATTTGACTTCAGAATTTAAAACTTGTGCTTCTTTCCTGTGAAGAAAATGAAAAGATAACCTACAGAATGGGATCCAATATTTGTATATCATATCCGATGAAAGTTGGAACATGTAAAATATATGTATAATTAAATCTTAGAACTCAACATCAAAAAGAAACTCAATTTAAGAACAAAGGACTCAAATAGGTATTTATACAAGAAAGATTCACAAATAGCCATTAATAAGCGGGTGAAAAATGCTCAAAACCATTAGCCATCAGGGAAATCTAAATCAGAACCACAGCGAGATACCACTTCACACGCACTAGGATGGCTGTATCAAAAAGATGATAACAAATGTCGTAGAGGATGTGGAGAAATTGCAATCCTCGTGCACTGCTGGTGTGAGTGTAAAATGGTGCAGCCACTTAGAAAATTCCTCGAAAGGTTAAATATAGACTTTCATTTGACCCAGTAATTTCATTCCTGGGTGTACAGGTCCTTGGAGATATTGAAGGTTTGGCTTGAGACTACTGGAATCAAGTGAATATCACAATAAAGGGAGTCACATGAATGTTTTGGTTTCCCAGTGCATATAAAAGTTACCTTTACAGTATCCCATGGTTTGTTAAGTATGCAGTAGCATTATGTCTAAAAAAATGTATATATTGTAATTAAAAAATAGTTTATTGCTAAAAAATGCTAACAGTCACCCGAGCCTTCAGCGAGTTGTAATCTTTTTGCTGGTGGAGGGTTTTGCCTGCATGTTGATGTCTGCTGATTGATCAGGGTGGTGGTGGCTGAAAATTTGGAGTGATGTTTTCTTAAAATAAGCCAGCAGTGGCTTGGTGCCTGTGGCTCAACGGGCTAAGGCACCAGCCACGTACACCTGAGCTGGCGGGTTCGAATCCAGCCCAGCCCGCCAAACAACAATGGCGGCTGCCACCAAAAAATGGCTGGGCATTGTGGCAGGCGCCTGTAGTCCCAGCTACTTGGGAGGCGGAGGCAAGAGACTCGCTTGAGCCCCGGAATTGGAGGTTGCTGTGAGCTGTGATGCCACGGCACTCTATCCAGAGTGACAGCTTGAGGCTCTGTCTCAAAAAAAAAAAAAAAAAAAAATAAGCCAGCAGTGAAGTTTGCCACATAGATTGGCTCTTCCCTTCGTGAAAGAGTTTTTGTACAGCTTATGATGCTGTTTGATAGCGTTTTACCCTCCATTATCAGCTTAGTTTATTTACTATTTTAAAATTTCAGTAATGTTCACAATATCTTCGTCAGAAGTAGATTCCATCATTCCATCTCAAGTAACCACTTGATTCTCTCATCTATAAGAAGGAACCCCCTCGTCTATCCAGATTTTATCACGAGATTGCAGCAATTCTGTGACAGCTTTAGGCTCTACTCCTAATTCTAGTTCTGTTGCTTATTTCTATCCCATCTGTGTTTACTTCCTCCACTGAGGCCTTGAACCCTTCAAAGTCATCTATGAAGGTTGGAATCATCTTCTTCCAAATTCTTGTTAATGTAGATACGTGGCCTCCTCACATCCTAAATGTTCTTAATGGCAATCTAAAATGGTGAATCCTTTTAGAACGTTTTCAATTTACTTTGCCCAGATCCATAAGAGGAATAACATCTGTGGCTGCTACAGCTTTACAAAATGCATTTCTTAAATACTAACACTTGAAATTGAGCTGGGCGAAGTGGCTAATGCCTGTAAACCCAGCGCTGTGAGAGGCTGAGGAGGGAGAATTGCTTGAGCTCAGGAGTTTGAGACTTGCCTGAGCCAGAGAAAGACCCCCAACTCCTAAAAAATGGAAAAACTCAGCTGGGCACCGTGGCAAGTACCTATAATCCCAGTCGCTTCTGGAGGCTGAGGCAGTGGGATGCCCACAGCCCGCGTAAGAGGTTGCAGTGAGCTATGATGCCATTGCACTCTGTTCAGGGGCAAAGGGTGGGACTCTGTCTCAACAACAGCAACAACAAAAAGCAAAGAAATAAAAATAAAAAATAAGCAAAAAAAAAAAAGAAGAAGACTTGAAAGTTGAAATTACTCCTTGATCTATGGGCTACAGAATGGATGTTGTGTTAACAGGCATGAAAACAACACTAGTCTCTTTGTACATCTCCGGCAGAGCTCTTGGGTGACCAGGTGTGTTGTCAAAATGAACAGTAACATTTTGAAAGGAATCTTTTTTTCTGAGCTGTAGGTTTCAACAGTAGGCTTAAAATAGTCAGTAAACCATGCTGTAAAGAGATGTGTTGTCACCTAGGCTTCGTTGTTCCATTTATAGAGCATAGGCAGAGTAAATTTAGAATAATAATTCTTTTTTTTTTTTTTTTTCAGACAGAGTCTCAAGCTGTTGCCCTCAGTAGAGTGCCATGGCGTCACAGCTCACAGCAACCTCAAACTCTTGGGCTTAAGCGATTCTCTTGCTTCAGCCTCCCAAGTAGCTGGGACTATAGGTGCCTGCCACAACACCCGGCTATTTTTTGTTGTAATTGTTGTCATTGTTGTTTAGCAGGCCCTGGGCCAGGTTCGAACCCCCCAGCCTTAGTGTATGTGACCGGCCCCTTAGAATAATAATTCTTAAAGGCCTTAGGATTTTCTGAATGGTACATAAGCAACTTAAAGTCACCAGCTGCAGTGACTTCTAACAATGGAGTCAGCTTGTCTTTTGAAGCTTTGAAGCCAGGCATTGCTTCTCCCCTCTAACTAGGAAATTTCCAGATGGCATCTTCTTTCACTATATGTGTTTTATCTACATTGAAAATCTGTAGTTTAGACGATCTTAGCTAGATCTTCTGAATAACTTGCTGCAGCGTCTACATCAGCACTTTGCCACTTCACTTGTACTTTCATGTTATGGAAAAGGTGTTTTCCTTCTTACTTTTCTTCTGTAGCATCCTCACCCAACTCTCTCAACCTTTATAGAATTGAAGAGAGTTAGGTCTTTGCCCTGGATTAGGGCTAAGGGAATGTTGTGGCTGGTTTGATCTTCTATCCAGACCACTAACACTTTGACCCTATCAGCAATAAAGCTGTTTTGTTTTCTCATCATTCCTGTGTTTACTGAAGTAGCATTTTTAATTTCCTTCAAGAACTTTTCCTTTGCCATCATGAGTTGCTGACCTAATACAAGAGGCCTAGCTTTTGGCTTCTCAGCTCTTGACACGCCTTTCTCACAAAGTTTAATGATTTCTAACTTTTAATTCAAAGTAAGAGTTGTGAGACTTTCACTTGAATACTTAGAAGCCATTGTAAGGTTATTAGATGGTCTAATTTCAATATTTTGTGTCTCAGGAAATAGGGAGGCCCTAGGAGAGGGAGACAGGGAAACCGCTGATTGGTGGAGCAATCAGAAGACATACAACTTTGGGCAGTGCCTGTGGTGCAAGGAGTAGGGCACCGGCCCCATATACCAGAGGTGGTGGGTTCAAGCCCGGCCCCAGCCAAAAACTGCAACAACAAAAACATTGATTAAGTTCTCTGTCTTCTATCAGGGTGATTTGTGACACCCCCAAACAAAGATAATAACAATATCAAACATCACTGATCACAGACCACTATAATACATATAATAATAATAAAGTTTGAAATGCTGCGGGAATTCCCAAATGTGACACAAAGACAGAAAATGAGCACATGCTTTTGGAAAGATGGCACTGATGGACGTGCTCAGTGTAGGGTTGCTGCAAACCTTCAATTTGTAAAAGTTGCAGTGTCTGTGAAGCACACCAAAACAAGATATGCCTGTACACCCAAGAGAAATAAAAATACATGTCCACAAAAATACCTGTGTACAAATGTTCATAGTAGCATTATTCATAATAGCTAAAAAATGGAAACAGTTCAAATGTCTATCATCTGATGCATGGATAAATAAATATGGTATAGTCAGACTATGAAATCTTCAGTTGTAAAATGCAGTAGTGGCCAGGTGTGGTGGCTCACGCTTGTAACCCAGGTACTCCAGGAGGCCAAGGGGTGTGGGGTGTGGGGTGTAGCGGGTAGAGGATGTGGGGGAAGACATCACTTGCACTCAAGAGCTTGAGACCAGCCAGAGCAAGAATGAGAGCTCGACTCTACTAAAAATAGAAGAGTTACCTGGATGTGGCAGCAGGTACGTGTAGTCCCAGCTATTCAGGAGGCAGAGGCAGGATTGCTTCAGTCTGGTAGTTTGAGGTTGCTGTGAGCTATGCTGAGGCCACTGCACTCCAGCCTGGGCTGTTTCTTTAAAAAAAAAACAAACAAAAAAAACCCAACAACTCAAAAAACTCGATTACTGATAATATGATAAAACACGGATATACCTTGAAAACATCATGCTAATTGAAAGAAGCCAGTCGTAGTCACACAATCACACGTTCTGTGATTCTGCTTCTGTGAAATGCCCAGAATAGACAGACCGGAGACAGAAAGCAGATTGGTGGTAGCTAGAGCCTGAGGGGGTGCAGGGGAGGTGGCTGCTCGTGGGTATAGGGTTTTCATTTTGGGGTGATGAAAATGCTCTGAAATTAGATAATGGTGATGTACAACCTTGTAAATATGCTGAAAATCACGAGACTAGACACTTTATTTTGTTTGTTTTATTTTTTTGGCCAGGGCTGAGTTTGAACCTGCCACCTCTGGCATATGGGGCCAGCGCACTACTCCGTTGAGCCACAGGCGCCACCCAAGAGACTAGACACTTTAAATGGGTGAATTGAATGGTATGTGAATTATATCTGAATTAAAAAATACCCTGTAAGGATGCTGGGCGCCATGGCTCATACCTGTAATCCTGGCTCTTTGGGAGGCAGAGGTGAGAGTTCAAGACCAGCCTGGGTAATAGTGAGACCTCATCTCTACAAAAAATAAATAATTAGCCGGACATGATGGGTGCACATCTATAGTCTTGGCTGCTCAGGAAGCTCAGACAGGAGGATCACTTGAACCCAGGAGTCTGAGGCTGCTCTGAGCTATGATGATGCCACTTTACTCTATCCTGGATGACAGAGCAAGACCCTGTCTCATTAAAACAAGACAGAACAAAACCTTGTGGGGATTAGAAAATACTTACTAAAATGCATATTTCTGAGCCTTTCCCTGGCTTATAAGTTAACTTATAAGTTAACTCTCTAGGGTAGAGGCTCAAAACCTGCCTTTTGGCTAATGCATTACATGAAATTAGTCTACACAGAAGTTTTAGGAATCACTGTCCCTTTTCCTTTTAGTAGAATTCCAAATAATGATCTTAAAAATTGAAATGAATGAAAGAACGGTGAAAATAGAAAAATCACCATTTGGCAAAAAGTTCCCAGGACTCAAGTTTGTGGGTATAAATATGGTAAGAAATTGAATATTTGCATCACACTAGCTTCCCACAACTACAAAAGGAAAAAGTATAACTTTGGAGTGAAGAAACCTGGCAGGTGCCACGTGATCAGAATGGGCACCACTGTAATGTGATGTCTGACATCTTGCACTGCTCAGTGTGAAGCCCTGAGAGGGATCAACCTCACTTCTGCCAGCGTCTTACTGAAAATATACAACCTGATTTAATCATGAGGAAATATTAAATAATCCCAGATGAGACATTTTACAAAACAGCTGGCCAGTACTCTTCAACAGTACCAAGGTCATTAAGGACAAAGAAAGATTGGGGGACTGTCATACACTGGCAGAGAGGCTAAGAAGACATGAGACTTACATGCAGTGTATGAATCTGAACTGGATCCATCTATGACCAGAAAAGGACATGCATGGGACAGTTGGTGAGACTAACGTAAGGTTTTCATAGATTAGCTAATAGTATATTGTATCAGTTTTAGTTTCCTGGTTTTGATCATTGTAGGTAGAATGGGTAAATAAGATAGTAACATTTGGGAAAACTGAATGAAGGGTACACAGAAATTCTTGGCACCATTTTGCATCTTTTCCTAAGTCTAAGTTTATTTTAAATTAAAAAATTACAGTCATGGTCCTAGAGCGCCATGAGTCCTGGTTTGAAAACCACTGGTGTAGTAGAAAGACCTTGGGCTTTGAATCATACAAGATTCAGCTGAATGAGGGTCTGTCACCATGTACCAGATCTGGAGTGCGTCAGCCTCAGTTTCCTCATCTGTAAAATGGGGATAATCACATCTATGTCCTAGCATCTCAGGAGGGTAAATGGAATCACCCATGTGAGATGCCACGTGCAGTCCCTATTCTCCAGGTGTGCAGGAAATGCCAGCCCTCTCCAGCAGTTCAAGCGCCGTGCTCAGAGGTATCTCCTCTAGGTTTCAGCTGTTGGTCCCTCTCATCTTAGAGCAACAGAATCAGTCTTTCCATTGGGCTCTTTCAGCTTGGCAAGGATCTTGGCCTGGTAGCTGACAAAAGGTGCATCATGGGAGAAGGGGGATTTCCACAGAGGTTGAGAGGGGGAAGTGGCCCTGGCAAGGGCGGAGAGCACCCTGGGGGCCCCGCGAAAGCAGCCTGGCCTGGGCTCTTTCTCACAGGCTCTCCTTGGCAGGCCACTTAAAGTTACACCAACTTCAAACAAAAAGGGTTTTCAGACACAAAGGAAGGCTCAACCTGGCTAGTGCCAGGCCTGGCTTAGCATTTTGTTCAGAAATCCAGCTCCTCAGAGCTTGCAGACAGGCCAGACCATCCTCGTGAACACTTCAGGAATGCCAAGAACCTGTGTTACAGCTCCCCTCCCGGGCCTGCTCCTGTTGCTGACTGTGGGTCCGGTTTGTTAGAGGTAAATAAGAGCCAGTGCACCTGGGGTGCTAATTCCATAGACAGCTGAGGCTGGGCCAGCCCCAGCCAAGGGTGCTGGTCTTTGCACCTGTCTTCAGTTCTAACTGCTCCTACTGTGCGGTCTTTGGATATGTGTACTGGAGTGGTTTCTTCACTGACTATTATTGAATCCCCCCAGCTTTGTTGGTGTATAATTGACAAGTAAAAGTTGTATGCATTTACAGTATACAACATGATCTTTTGATAGACGTTCACATTGGGGAGTGATAACCACAATTAAGCTGATTAACATATCCCTAATCTCACAGAGTTATATTTTTCGAGTGTGCAGTGAGAACTTTTAAGATCTATTCTCAGCAATTTCCACGTATACCATAGGATTGTTAATGTAGTCACCATGCTACACACCAGATCTCTATAACTTGTTCATCCTGACAGGTGACTTTGTAGCCTTAGGTCATCATTTACCCATCCCATCCCTTGTAATTGATTATTTTAAAATAAAGCAAAATAGGTAGCTTTTCAGTCTGTGGTTGTATATAGACCCCTATATACAAGGGGTGTTTTGTCCATTGCGTCTCCCATGTGACCAAAGACACACATTTATAAGAGAGTGAGCTGGAGTTAGGGGCACAGTACTAGAACACTGGAGTGAGGGCTTGCATTTTAAATGTACTTTCGCAAAAACATTAATCTAGAGCCGGGCATGTTGTGTGCACTGGTAGTCCCAGCTACATGGGAGAATCCCTTGAGCCCAGGAGTTTGAGGCCAGCCTGGGCAACATAGCAAGACCCTGTCTTTAAAAACAAAAAAATGACATGCCCTCCCAATAGTCTGGGAGAAGAGCTTTGGACAGGGTTAATAAACTTTTTCTGTAAAGAGCCAGATAATAACTATTTTAGGCTTTGCAGGCCACATGGTCTCTGCTGCAACTACTCAGCCATGGACAGAAGATAATCAGAAATGAAGGAAGTCTGTTAACCCCAATGAAATGACCAGTTGTACAAACTGTATATGTGTTTAAGGACAGGACATCATGATATACAGGGTATGATACCACTTATGTATCCCCCCCCCCCAAAAAAAATCCTGCCCATCTGTGACAGAGGCCCTGGGCAGAAGGACGTCTTTATCATTGCTCCGTCTGTGCCTGATGCAGCTCTTCTACGTCAATAGCTGTTTTGGAATAGCATCAGTTTCAGGAAATTTATGACTTTACTGAGTTTGCTGTTATCATGAGGATTAAGAACCAGGCCCGAAGTTGATTCTTTCTGAGTGCTGAACTAGACGGCCATGTAGTTGGCAAACTGTAGCCACGGGCCAAATTCTGTCTGTTGCCTGTTTTTGTAAATAAACTCTCATTGGAACACAGCCACGCCCACTTGTTTATGTTCTGTCTGTGGCTGCTGTTCTGTAAAGCAGCAGAACTGAGTAGTTGCAGCAGAGACCATGTGGCCTGCAAAGCCTAAAATAGTTATTATCTGGCTCTTTACAGAATAAGTTTATTAACCCTTGTCCTAAGCCCTTCTTTCAGACCAGCCTCATTTCTTCCAATACCTGGGGGAAGTGGAAAGGAATTAGCCCTTCCTGTTGCTGTCAGATGACTCAGTGGAGTTTGGGGGAGCTATTGTAAAATGCCTTGTTTCCTGAGCCTTCATCCCCCACCCTCATTTTGTCCCCAGCAAAATGGGGATTCCCTTAAGGACAGGGACTCTTGACTTGTGCCCTGGTGTCCTCAGGGCCTAGAAAGATGTCGAGTACTTTGCAGATGGTTAATACATACACAGTGGGTAAATACTTCAATGAAAAGCATACAAAAGAGAGAGTTACCTTCAGACTTTTCCTTTGGGCAGCCTATTTGGAGAGCAATAACCATAAATTAAGGAAATCTGTTAACCCAAATGAAACGACCAGTTGTACAAAAGGCCAACAAATGGTTCATGGGGCTGGTGGCTTTATGGGTGAAAATAGACTCTTGCTGTCTTCCTTAACAGAGGGCTTATGAAGGTGGCCCATCTTGCTGTGAAGGTCTCGGTCCCACCCGTTTAGGCACACACTTCTCTGTCACTCAAGGACTTTCCCAGGGACTGGGTGGTCTTGAGTTTGCTTTGGCAGGGATCTCCATGGGGTGCCTGACATCTGATTTTTTTTTTTTTTTTTTTTAGCCTGTGGTAGTAAATGGGAAGCTGCCATGAGAGAGGAGACTCTAGTCATTCTGGCGGGAATGAAGGGCGGACAGTGAAAACGATTCTCTCTCCTGAAGAAAGAACCTAGCAACTGGGTTAGCATTTCTAGAAGGGATTTTTTGTCTGCTTCACAAGCTAATTTCGGCAGCAGGGTGATTATCTAGAACAATGTACCACACAGAGTGGATCCCTGACCAGCTGAGATGTTAACTTGGGGAGGAATCACTTATTCAGGCCTGTCCTGAGCAGGGAAACATAAGCGCCCTCACTGTGGTGTGCCTCTGCCCAGGTTTGTGGAACCTGCCCTTGGGGGAAGTGGCTTCTGCTTTCCCTTTGAACAAGGATGGCTGGCAGGAGGAGGGGTTGTGGGGAGGGAAGGATTAAACCTTCTGTTTGTTCTATAATGGGGATATTCATCTTGCCTTGTGCAGGGGGGTCTTTTATTGGAATGAAAAAGTTTCCCCCATGCAGTATTTATGAAAAGGTGCCCTTATGAGGCAGAAAGAAAGGGGGAGGGAGAGAAATCCTTCAGAACAAGAGTCGGAGAATGAGAATACACGCTAAATATCTGAAGTGAGAGGGCAACTGGAGTTTGGCGAGCTTGGAGGGAGAGCCCGCCAAGTGGCAGGGGTGGTGAGGGGCTGAGCCCCTCGGTGGGCCCTGCAGCTCGGCCTGGAGCCGGAGCCGTCCATCAGGAACACAAGCCTCCAGCCGGGCAGCACAAGGAGAGCTTTGGGATGCTAATGGCCCTTTAGGAATGCTAAATGGAGCATTTCTGTCGCAACAAAGGGGCAAAATGAGGGGAGAAAGGAATTTTAGTATTGAAGTTTCCTTAGGGGAGGGCCAAACAATGGCGGTTTAAATGGACAGTGTAAAAGTTTTATCTGTGTTATGAAAAAGAGGAACAGTGTACACATGCCTTCTTGGCAGCATCTTGGTTGGGTTAAACAGGGAACAGGGCAGAGCTCCGTAGAGGCTGGACTGGAATTTGCTGGGTTTCAGCCCCTCTGGGCGAAGGGCCACATGTTGATTTGAGGACCACTGGGTGGGTCCTGTCTGATGGGGGGGACGCTTGTGCGCATCTTGTGGCATTCATTCATGCGCTCAGTCCTCGGGTCCATTCATTCACTTGTGGGTTCTCTCATTCATTCAGGACACAGTCATTCATTCGCTCATTCAACCAACAGCGAGTTATGGAACACACACCGTGTCCAGGCAGAGTCCTGAATGGTGCACACACCACTGTGGATAAGCAGGGTCTCTACTCTCCTGAAGCTGCTTTTGTTGGGGTGGGGAGAAGTAAACCATGGGAACTGCTGTCAGGGAGTGACTGGAGGGCAGCGTTTAGACAGGGCGCTGAGGGAGACCGCTCTAGGACATGCCATCTGAGCCGAGGCCTGGGGAGATGGGAGGCAGGACCATTGCAGGACAAGAGAAGGCACAGAAGTCCTGATATGGGAAGGCCTTACCATGTTTGAGGAACAGAGAAAAGGCCAGTGGGGAGAAAGGGGGAGAAGAGTGAGGTGGGAGGCGGCCCACTGTCCTGTGGCACGGTGAGCAGTTTGGGGTTTATTCTGAAGTCAGTGAGAAGCCCTGGGAGGATTTCAGGTAGGATGGTAGCTTGTGTGGTTGCCAGGGATGAGGTCAAGGTAGCAGAAGGAAGGGGCCTAGGGCAGAGGAGCTGAGTTAGAGATCTCCAAGTGGTCTGACCCAGCAGCTGGTCAGCCCCAGGTGGAGTGTGCGAGAGGCTCAGTGACAGCCTGTGGCAGTTTGGAGCAGAGGAAGGACACTCTCAGCTGTGTGGTGTGGGGCCCATTCAGTGCAGGAGGCAGGCCGCTGGTCCCTCTCACTGGGAACATACCTGTGGTCTTGGAATGTGACATGTGAGCACTTAACCCATCTTACCTGGGCTGTGCTCTGAGTCCAGAAGTGGCATGTGGCTTTGGCATGAAGAGACGCCTTGTGCTCAGCCCTATGGATCCGTTCAGCTGAGACCCCTCTGTGACCTTACAGGGGATGCCTTCTTGGCCCATCTGCTTTGAGATACTTCATAGCCTCAGGATTCTTTCTGCATTCTAAATCTTACGTGCAAACTCAGTGGTGAAAACAGGTGAAAGTCAGGCTGCTCTGGCTGAAGACCGTGTTGAGGTAGGGGCTGGAGTGTGTCGTCTTTACCACGCCCTCATCCCTCCTCACCTTCACTCCACCCTTGCCGGCAAAGAACACACACACTTGGTTTGTAAAGAGAGGTCTAGGATCAGACAACCTCACTTTTGACCCCACTGGATTTACTATATAAACATCAGGCACTTGGGTTGTGTTGGCTGAAATAATTTCATCACTTAATCCTCAATTTTACGTGTGACTGGTTGATTGCACACAGATCCTGTGACCCCCGAGTCTGTTTCCTGGTGATTGCCTGGGGTTATCACCCTCTTTGTTTGCTCTCTGCTGGGGCAGTTGAATGAGCTGCCTGCTTCTTTGGCGACCTCCTTCTTAACTCTGGTTAATATACCTTCATCTCCCCGTTTTCAATGATCTCTCAGGTATTTTCCATTCTGTAATACTTTGGCTGCTGTTTCTTCCTTGTTTTTATAATTCATCCGCTGGCTGCTTTTTACAAAACATCTCCATGAAACCATCAGGGCGAAAGGCGTATTGTTGACCCACAGTGCAGCCTCATTGACTGGCCTCGTGATCAGGTTGGAGAGAATAGGCAAATTTTCCAGAAAAGGACACGTAGTTCCTTTAAGCACAGCACTTTTAATTTCATTTTAGTCATTTTGATTAACAAGCTTTCTGAAATGCATTTTATATCAATCTGCCTTTCTCTTCTTTTCTCTTTTATTGAGGTGGGGTCTTACTCTGTCTCTCAGGCTGGACAGTTCAGTGATGCAGTTACAGCTCTCTGTAACCTCAAACTCTTGGGTTCAAGTGCTCTTCTTGCCTTAGCCTTCTGAGTAGCTGGGACTATAGGTTGGCACCACCACACCTAGTTAATTTTTCTTATTTTTTGTAAAGAAGGGATCTGACTGTGTTGCCCAGGCTAGTCTTGAACTCCTGGCCTCAAGCAATCTGCCTACCTCAGCCTCCCAAAGTGCTGGGATTACAGCCAAGTGCCTGGCCTACCTGCCCTGTTAAACAGAGCTGAAACATAATCTAATTTTTTCCTTAATGACTCAGGTCACGAAAGTGTATAAGGCTCTAAGTTCTGGCCCTGAATGGCCCCAGATAGATAAGACTTAAGAGCTAGCATTGTATGTTAAAAGGCTCACTTTTCTTATCCATAAAAAGGGATAATAAGATAATCATACCTATCTTACAGAATTTTTGTAAGGATTAGGACCTACAAAATATACTTGGTCCATGGCAGGCACTCCAAAACAAGAAGCAGCTTAAAGAAAAGAATGGGCCTGGTGTGGTGGGTCATGCCTTTAATCCTAGGTCTCTGGGAGGCCTAGATGGGTGGCTTGCTTGAGCTTAGGAGTTTGAGACCAGCCTATGCAAGAGCGAGACCCTGTCTCTATTACAAAATAGAAAAAGTAGCCAGACGTAGTGGTGCACACCTGTAGTTCCAGCTACTTTGGAGTCTGAGGCAAGAGGATCTCTTGAGCTTAAGAGTTTGAGGTTGCTATGAGCTACACTGATCCCACAGCATTCTACCCAGGGTGACAGAGTAAGACTCTGGCTCAAAAAAAAAAAAATGAAGGCACTTAGAATAGCATCTGGCCTGCAGTAAGCCCTCTGTGCTGTCATTCATGGTGATGCAGACCTACTATGTGGCAGGCACATACCTGAGTCTAGGGTATACTAGGAAGGTGACAGAGCTGTGGTTCCTGCCCACAAATAACCCTGGGGAAAATGGACCATGCACAAATTTTGGAACTTATGCAGATCTTCAAAAAACTAAATATAGGATTGCCATATGACCCAGCAATGCCACTCCTAGGTATATAACCAAAAGAATTGAAAACAAGTATGCTGGGGCCACGCCTGTGGCTCAGTGAGTAGGGCGCCGGCCCCATATTCTGAGGGTGGCAGGTTCAAACCCAGCCACGGCTGAACTGCAACAAAAAAATAGCCGAGCGTTGTGGTGGGCGCCTGTAGTCCCAGCTACTCAGGAGGCTGAGGCAAGAGAATTGCCTAAGCCCAGGAGTTGGAGGTTGCTGTGAGCTGTGTGAGGCCATGGCACTCTACCGAGGGTGATAAAGTGGGACTCTGTCTCTATAAAATAACAAAAAGGGAAAAGAAAACAGGTATTCAAACAGATACTTGTAATGTGCATAGCAGCATTATTCACAATAGCCAAAAGGTAAAAACAACCCAAATGTCCTTCAACATGAATGGATAAACAAAGTGTGGTGTATCGCTCCAGTGGAATAGTGTTCAGCCATATAAAGAAAATATTGATATGTGCTGCAGTGTGGAATGGACCTCAGAAACAGTATGCCAAGGGAAAGAAGCCGGACACCAAGGGTCCCATGTTCTGTGATTACATTTACGTGAAATGTCCTGAATAGGCACATTTCAGGTGGTTACCAGGGGCCGAAGAAAGAAATGGAAAACGACTGCTTAATGGATGTGGGGGTCTCCTTTGGGGGTGATGAACATGTTTTGGACCTAGGCGAAGAGATAGTTGTACAACACTGTGAATGTACTAAATGCCACTGGGTTGTGTACTTTACATGAGAAGTTTTATGTGAATTTCACCTCAATTAAAAAAAAAATGACCCATGCAGATGGGAAGACCCAAGAAGGCAAATCCAAATAACTAGGGCCACGTGCAGCTGAGTGAGCGTATCTGGGAGCCCTGGGGCCAAGGGGGGTGTCAGAGCAGCATGAGTGACATCTGTCAGGGGAAGCGGGGCACACTGCGTGCAGTGTGTAAATGGGCGTGCACATTTATACAGAATACTAGCTGTTATAATTAGGGTAGGATGTGTGAGGATAAAAGCACAGTTGATCCTTCAGCAGCGAGGGTTTGAACCATGCGAGTCTGTGTTTCCTTCTGCCTCGGCCACACTCGAGACACCAAGACCTCCTCTTCCTCCTCCTCCTCCTCAGCCATCTCATCGTGAAGACAGGTAGAATGAAGATCTTTACGATAACCTACTTCCGCTTAATAAATCTCTAGCTTCCTTTATTGTGAGGATACGGTATATAATACATATAACATACAAAATAAAATAGAACCTCTGTAAGTTGACCACCCCAAGGGACTGTAACAGGTGGTCAACATGCAGAGGTGGTTAGCACGAGGAACCGGGCCTGCTGTACTGATATGTACATGGGGTGCATGTCCAGTCAACGAAAATGAGGTCAGCTTAAGGAGGTGGTCAGGAGGAGGTGGTCAACTATGGAGTCGCCACTGTATGTGTTACTCAACCGTTCATGTTATTGGTGAGGCTTCTTGACAGCCTAGTAGGCTATTAGTAGTTAAGTTTTTAGGGAGTCAGAAATTAGCTGCTTGAGGAGTTGGCACCCCTAACCCCTGTGTTGTTCAAAGGTCAACTGTTTATGTTGTAATAGGAGATAACCAACAGTCCAGAGCAGCCGTGTTAACTGCCAGATAAATGGTACTCGCAACAGGCTTTAGGATGTGTGCAGGAGACAGCACGGGAAGTCATAATACTTTTTGCAGAACACCAGATTGTTTATTGTTTTGTTCTTAGAAAGCCGGCACTTGAGTGGGATAGATAGCAAGGAGAAAGCAAACAACATTTTAGGAAAAAGGTATAATTTAAAAAGCATAAAATTGAGAAAATTACCCAACCACAGTGACCTCAGCTGGATCACCTTAGGTTGTTTGCTTTGCAGTGGGGAAAGACTGCTGTGTTCTTTTGTAGTGAGAGAACACACGGGTCTGACCAATGGAGCCTGAGCTTCCCAGGGAGGTGGAGAAGGCCTGGTGGAAGAGGCAGGGGCGGGCTCAGTGTCAGGTGCTTTCCTAGACAGTAGAGGACTTCGGCAGTAGGAGAGCGGAGTGAGGAAGGTGGTTGATTCTAGGCAGGTGAGTGAATGAGTGCTGATGGCCCAAAAGGATAGGGTGGAGCTGCGCTTTCCAGGGAGCACCTGTTACTGAGACAGTCTGGCTAGAGCACTGGGAGTGTGGTGGAAGGAGCAGAGAAGTGTGGGCAAGGCTAAGGAATGTGGGGTTCATCTAGGCAAGTGCTTGTCACATTTTTTTTTTTTTTTGAGACAGAGCCTCAAGCTGTCTTTTTTTTTTTTGAGACAGAGCCTCAAGCTGTCTCAAGCTGCATCACAGCTCACAGCAACCTCCAACTCTTGGGCTTAAGCGAGTCTCCTGCCTCCGGCTCCCAAGTAGCTGGGACTACAGGCGCCCGTCACAAGGCCCGGCCATTTTTTGGTTGCAGCCGTCATTGTTGTTTGGCGGGCCCGGGCTGGATTCGAACCTGCCAGCTCAGGTGTATGTGGCTGGCGCCTTAGCCCGTTGA
>CAUYRH010125465.1:0-47124 GCA_963574655.1 Perodicticus potto | reverse complement strand
AATATCATGAATGTTACATTAATCAGGTGGATAAAAATATCTCCGATTGTATGGGAAGCCCGCACACTGTACTCCAAGCCTGAATCATTGTACACAGTTATGACTCAATAAAAAATAATTAAAAAAAAAAAAGAAAAGAAAAGAAATAGTCTGTAACATAAAAATGCAAGGGGAAGCAGCAAGTACTTCTGTAAAAGCTATACCAAGTTATTAAGATAATCTAGCCAACATCATTGTTGAAGGTCACTACACTAAATGACAGACTTTCAACATAGATTCAATAGTCATCTATTGGAAATTATGCCATGTCTGACCTTCATAGCTAGGGAGGAGAAGTCTGGCTTCAGTGCTTCAAAGGACAAGCCAACTCTCTTCTCAGGGGCTAACATACCTGGTAACTTTAAGTTGAACCCAACACTCACCTACTATTCTAAAAATCCCACTGCCAATAAGAATGATGTCAAACCTATTCTGCCTCTGCTCTGTGAATGAAACAACAAAGCCTGGATGACAGTGTACCTGTTTATAGCATGGTGTACTGAATATTTTAAGCCTATTGTTGAGACCTACTGCTCAGAGAAAAAAAAAAATTCTTTTCAAAATATTACTATTCATTGACAAAACACCTGGACACCCAAGAGCTTGGATAACACAATACCGATTCTGCAGCCCATGGATCATTTTGATATTCAAGTCTTATTACTTAAGAAATACATTTTATAAGGGTATAGCTGCCACCAATAGTGATTCCTCTGATCAATCTAGGCCACATATATTAAAAAGCGTCTACAAAAGAGTCACCATTCTAGATGTCATTAAGTACATTTATCACCCATGTGAGGAAGTCACATCGACATTAACAGGAGTTTGGAAGAAGTTGATTTTGAGGGGATCAAGACTTCAGTGGAAGAAGTAACTTGTAAATGTGGTAGAAACAGAGTGAGAAGTAAAAGTTGAGCCTGAAGATGTGACTGGATTGCTAGAATCTCATGATAAAACAGGACAGGAGAGGAATTATTTCTAACAAATGAACAAAGAGAATGTTTTCTTGAGAAAAAATCTACCCCTGGTGAAAATGCTGCAAACGCTGTTGAAATGACAACAAAAGATTAAGATTATTTCATAAACTTATTTAATAAAGCAGTGACAGAGTTTGAAAGGACTCTATCCAATTTTGAAAGGAGTTCTACTGTGGGTAAAATATTATCAAACAGCATTAGATGCTACAGAGATCTCTTACTTGAAAGAATTGGTGCAGTAAATGTCATTGTTGTTTTATTTTAATAAATTGCTTTAGCAAACACCACCCTGATCAGTCAGCAGCCCCATCCATGTCAAGGCAAGAGCCTCCCCCAGCAAAAAAGGTTATGATTCATTGACAGCTCAGATGATCATTAGCATTTTTTAGCAATAAAGCATTTTTCAATTAAGGTATGTGCAACTTTTAGACATATGTTATTGCACGCTTAATAGAATACTAGATAGTGTAAACATAACTTTTATAAGTTTTGGGAAAACAAAAAATTGTGCAACTTTCTTTATTCTGATATTGGCCTTATTTTTGTGAACTGGAACAGATTCTGCGATTGCTCTGAGGTCTGTCTGTGGTGTCATGTAGTGGGATGGGGCCAGAATACTACTGTACATCCTTCAAGTCACAAGAGAGATTCCCTACAACAAAGAATTATCTGGCCCCAAACATTACTAGTGCTATAGCCAAATAGGAGCTCACTGAATGCTCATAACCTACTTCCAAATTGCATACATTATTATCCCCATTTTAAAGACCTAGAAATGGAGAACAGGAGAATTAGCATAAACTTGGTCAGCTTCAAAGACAGAATTTGATGTTAATTCTTCTTTGAATGGTTAGTAGAATTCTCCCATGAGATCATCTGTCTTCTCTCTATTAAGAGGTTTTTGGGCTGGGTGTGGTGGCTCACTCCTGTAAACCTCCCACTCCAGGCCAAGGCAGGTGGATCACTTGAGCTCAGGAGTTCAAGATCAGCCTGAGCAAGAGCAAGACCCCATCTCCGCTAAAAATAGAAAAACTGGCCAGGCATTGTGGTGGGCTGAAGCAAGGGGATTGCTCAAGTCCAAGGGTTTAAGCTTGCTGTGAGCTATGATGTCATGGCACTGTACCCTGGGTGCAGAGTGGGACTGTCTCAAAAAAAAAAAAAAAAAAAAAAAGAGGTTTTTGATTACAGAATCCCAACCTGCTGTTGTTGATCTGTTCAGGCTGTTTCTGCAGTTTTGGTAGCCTGTATGTCTCTAAGGATTTATCTGTTTCTTCTCAGCAGGTTATCCAATTTGTTGGCATATAATCTTTCATAATAGTTCTTTATGATCTTTTTTATTTCTGAGGCATCTACTGTGATATGTTCTCTTTCATTTTATTTGATTTTATTTGAGTCTTCTCTCTCATTTCTTAGTCTAGCTAAAGATTGGTGGATTTTGTTACTGTTTTTTCAAAACAACGAACTCTTAATTTTTAAAGTTGTTGTCCTATTTCATACATGATTCATTTCTGCTCTCTAATCTTCATTATTTCCTTTTTTCTGCCAACGCTGGGTTTAGCATATTCTTCTTTTTTCAGCTCCCTGAAGAATAAAGCTGTTTGCTATTTAGGTTGACAAAAATCAGGTTGTTTCTTTGAGATCTTTCTCCTTTTCTAATGTAAGCTTTGAATGCTCCAGAATCAAAATGGAGTCACTGTGTTACACGCCCTGACAGACCCAGGCAGTGAAAGTCATGAAGAGTGTTCTCATACACAAATCCCTGATAACAAAAACCATCACAGAAAAACTCTGCAAAAAACACCATCTTGCACAACGGCCATTACAATCTTACACACAAAATACGCCTGTAAAGACATCTGCCCCGGCAACTGTGCTTAGCCCTGAACTTGTACCACCTCTGTTACTGATCCTTGCAGTCAAAGATAAGTATCTCAAAACCATTATACAATCCTTCTCACTTTTCTTTTGAAAGCTTCATCTTCCTTTATCACCCACCCTGAATACACAGAGTTTACCATGTCACTGTGCGTTCCCATGGCAGGGCCCTCGTCCCAAATAAATATCATTTTCTTTTAAAGAACCTCTTTCTGTTTGTTATTCAGGTTGACAAAAATCAGGTTGTTCTGATTCTTTGAGATCTTTCTCCTCTTTTAATGTAAGCTTTTAATGCTATTAACTTCCCTCTTAGTACTGATTCTGTTGTGTCCCATAAGTTGTTTTGTATGTTATGTTTTCACTTTCACTTGTCTTGAGATATTTAAAAAGTTCCCTTTGATTCTCTCTTTGGCTATTCAAGAATGTGTTGTTTGTTTCCACATGTTTGTGATTTTCCCCATTTTATTAATATCACTGACTCCTAGTTTCATCCCATTACTGCTTAGAAAAGATACGGGAAATGAATTCGATCTTCATGAATTTGTTAATTCTCTTACAACCTAACATGTGATATACCTTGCTCTGTGTGTTGCTTGAGACAAGTGTATATTCTTTGCCATTGAATAAAAAGTTCTATATACACCTGTTAGATATATTTGGTCTTTTATCTTGCTCAGTTCTGCTGTTTTTATTTCTTAAGCCCTTCAAAAAAAATAGAGGAAGAGATATTTCCAAATGCCTTTTATGAGGCTGTGACATCAAAGCCAGACAAAGATGCCACAAGAAAATTACAGGCCAATATCCCCGATGAACAGAGATACAAAAATCCTCAATAAAATAATAGGAAACAAAATTCAACAGCACATCAAAAGTATTATACACCATGACCAATTGGAATTCATCCCTGGGATAACATACGCAAACCTGAATTAATGTGATATGTCACATTAACAAGATAAAAGAAAAAAACCCACAGGATCATTTCAATAGATTCAGAGAAAGCATTTGGCGAAGTTCAACATCCTTCTATGATTAAAACTCACAACAAAATGGGTATGGAAGAAGCTTATCTTAACACAATAAAGGCCGCATATAAAAAGCCCCCAGCTAACATAATCAAAGGGAAAAAAACAAAAGTTTTCCCTCTAAGGTCTAGTATAAGACGAGGATTCTACCCTCACCATTTCTATTCAATATAGTATGAGAAATCCTAGCCAGAGCAATTAGGCAAGAAAATGAAGTAAAGGGCATCGAAATCAGTAAAGTAGAAGTAAATCTTTCATTGCAGGTGATAGCATCATATTCACATGCAGAATAAAGAAATAAAAACCAACGTGCTTAAACATATGACTTGAAATGACAAGAGAAAATACGCGGAAAAATCTTGACATTGGTCTGAGCAATGACTTTTTTGGATATAATACCAAAAGAACAGGCAACAAAAGCAAAAATAGGCAAGTGGCCTTGTCTATTTTCATCAAACTAGAAAACACTTTGTATGGCAAAGTAAATAATCAATGAGATGAAAAAGCAACCTACAAAATGGGAGAACATATTTGTTAATCATCTATCTCCTAAGAGGTTAATATCCAAATATATAAGAAACACGACTCCATAGCAAAAAGTAAACAGAAACCCAATTAAAAAATGAACAAAGGACCCAAATAGACATTTTTCCAAAAAAGATATACAGATGGCCAACAGGTATCCGAAAAGATATTTAATATTACTAATCATTAGGGACATGCAAATCAAATCCACAATGAGATACCACCTCATCCGTCTTAGGGTGGCTATTATCAGTCATAAGATAGCAAGTGTTGGCCAGGATGTGGAGAAAAGGGTGCATTTATAGACTGTTGACAGGAATGTAAGCTGGGATAGCCATTATGGCAAATGCTATGGAGGTTCCTCAAAGAGTTAAAAATAGTATTAAAAAGTTAAAAATGGGATTGATCTAGCAATCCCATTTCTGAATATATCCATGTATCCAAAGGAAAGGAAATTAGTATGTCAAAGAGAATATCTGCACTGCCAAGTTCATTCACAACAGCCGAGATACAGAAACAACTCAAGTGTCCACCGACGGATGGTAAAGAAAATATGTGTGCATATATGTATGTATGAAATTATAAATGAATTATTTATGAATAATATTTTGTCATATAACAACTTCATCAACTACGTTTTATTTGTTTTGTTTTTAAGTTTCACCAGCTTTTTGGAAGTATAAGTGACAAATAAAAACTGCACATATTTAAGGTGAACAATACGTTTAGATGTTTTCATAGGCACAGATATTGTGAAATGATGGCCACAATCAAGCTAATTAAACATGTGATCCAGTTACTGTTATTCAGTATTAAAAAGAAGGCCAGCTGGCTCGGCTCCTGTGGCTCAACAGGCTAAGGCGCCAGCCACATACTCCTGAGCTGGTGGGTTCGAATCCAGCCTGGGCCCGCCAAACAACAATGACTGACGGCTGCAACCAAAACATGGCCGGGTGTTGTGGTGGGCGCCTGTAGTCCCAGCTACTTGGGAGGCGAAGGCAGGAGAATCGCTTGAGCCCAGGAATTGGAGGTTGCTGTGTGCTGTGATGCCACGGCACTCTATCCAGGGTGACAGCTTGAGGCTCTGTCTCAAAAAAAAAAAAAAAAAAAAAAAAGAAGGACAGCTTATCATTTGTAACAACATGGACCTGGATGGCATCGTGCTAAGTGAAATAAGCCAGACACAGAAAGACAAGTATGGCCCAACTTCACTTATTTTTAAAATCAAAACTAGTTCAACTATAAATGCACAGAATAGAACAGTGATCGCCAGGAGCTGGAGGTTGGAGGAAGCAGGCAGATGTTGGTCAAAGCATACAAAGTTTTAGTTATGTGGGACAAGTGAGTTCTGGGAATCTGATATATAGTATGTTCATTACAATTAACAAAATCATATTGGATACTGGAAATGTGCTGAGAGTCAATTTTTTTTTTTTTAATTGAGACAGAGTCTCACTTTGTCATCCTCCATAGAGTGCTATGGCGTCATAGTTCACAGCAACCTCAAACTCTTGGGCTCCAGTGATTCTCTTGACTCAGCCTCCCTGGTAGCTGGGACTACAGGTGCCAGCCACAACGCCTGGCTATTTTTTTTGTTGCAGTTGTCATTGTTGTTTAGCAGGCCCAGGCCGGTTTGATCCCACCAGCCCCGGAGCATGTGGCTGGCGCCCTATCCACTGAGCTGTGGGTGCCCAGTCCTGATAGTCGCTCTTCACCATGCACATCCAAATCTTAACTATGGGAGGTGATGGTATGTTAATTAGCTTGACTATGATATGTGTATATCTCAACATGAAGCCTAACATTCACCTTAAATATCTACAGATTTTTTCAAGTCTACTGCAATAAAGCTGGCAACAATTAAAAATAACAAAATAAAACTTAGCTGATGTTGGTACCGCATGATGACAAACTATTGTCCATAAGTAATTCCTTTATAACTAAAATACAAGATAATTACACCAATTTTAAAAGGACAGAATTTGAAACTCATGACCCTCAGCTAGAGCAACATCCTGACTCTGCTCCCACACCTGCCCCTGGGATTCCTCATCCTGTGCTCTCTCTGTTAAGCTGGACGAAGCCCAGCGGCTGGGCACTCCTTTTTCTGAGGGCTCATTCAAACATCATCCCTTGGAAGGGGTGGGTGGGGGGCGCTTGTTGCTCAGCCGAGGAAAAGGCAGGTCTCCACCAAGGGAAATCACACAGGCAGCCTCTCGGTGGTCTGGCCTCGCTGGGTGGTTACGTGGCCAGCTCAGCTGGCCAAACCTGGGTCTGACTCAGGCTGAAATGGAGTTCTGCTTGTCAAGTCCATGGGTGCCAGAGGCAGAGCAGCCCATTCATTCCCCAGGGCAAAACTGCGTTCACCAGTTTGGCTTTCTCTTCCTCTCCCTTGCGGGAAATTTAAGTGTGCAACCTCTCCTGGCTGTTTCCAGGAGGTTACGGTTGCTGGGCTGGAAGAGCTGAGAGCTGGTCAGCCTCAGGACCCCCACATTCTACCCAGGGTGGAGCTGAGAGGCCGATGAGGCCTCACTCCCTGCACCCCCGCACGGGTGCCTCCTCTCTCCATCTAAGAGGTCACTCTGACGTCCCACATCGCCTTTCCTGGGGCCAGTCTGCTCCGTGAACACATCATCAGACTGTGAGTAGTAAGTGCCATGACCAAGGCCCCTGTAGTGACAAGTCTGTGGACCCAGACAGAAGGGAGCAGCTCGCACAGCACAGGAGGAGAGGGGGTCTCAGAAGGACGGGGGACGGAGCCGTCTGGCCCCTGGGCAGGAGTATGCTGGGAGGAGAGGGGGACCCCATATGTTCCTTTTGGGGCTCCAGGGCAATCCCCTCCAGCAGTGCTCTCAGCGTTGGCTGCCACCTTCTCCGGATGCTCACTCCCTGCACAAAGGGGCCACTTATACCTCAACCCACGTCCAGGGCAGCCTGCAGCCCAGAACCCGCTGATCCAGAGGTAGCAAAGTCAACTTCCCACGCACGCTTCAAGGTATGAGAACTCTGTGGTATTGCCGACACCAGAGCCTCCCACACACCCCTCCTGTGGGAACCGGCTGAGGTCCACGTCAGTTAAACCAAAACGCTTGGAGGCGGCCTCACCCTGCTTCCCTCACCTTTAGACGGACTCCTGCAAACCCTTTCAGTGCTGGCCAGAATAGTGTCTCAAGCCTATAATCGCAGTACTCAAGGAGGCTGAGGTGGGAGGATCGCCTGAGCTCAGGATTTCCAGACCAGCCTGAGCAAGAGCGAGACCCTGTCTCTACTAAAAGTAGAAAAACTAGCCAAGCATCATGGCAAGCACCTGTAGTCTCAGCTACTTGGGAGGCTGAGGCAGGAGGATCTCTTGAGCCCCAGAGTGTGAGGCTGCACTGAGCTATGATGCCACAGGACTCTACCCGGGGTGACAGAGTGAGACTCGGTCTTAAAAAAAAAATAAAATGAAGCCTTCAGTGCTCAGAGGTGCAGAAGGCACATCTTGGCTCTGCCTCTAGAGAATTTGACCCAACATAGCCAGGGAAGGAGGGCGTTGGGCAAAGTTCTGGAGCCGTGAACTGATGTGACCCTTGGGAGGGCAGGAAGCTTTCTACTAATGGGGGAAAAAAAAAATCCTGAGTAACATTTGCTAAGGATCATTTTGAGGGCAGTAAAAAG
Organism: Perodicticus potto; assembly: GCA_963574655.1. Taxonomy (NCBI): domain Eukaryota; kingdom Metazoa; phylum Chordata; class Mammalia; order Primates; family Lorisidae; genus Perodicticus; species Perodicticus potto. The sequence goes on along the minus strand of CAUYRH010125465.1, from coordinate 39,023 downwards.
ATCTGTTCTCAGTACTCATCCTGTATCATCTCAATCAAGTAAGTGAGCCCACACTCAGTGGTGGGCTGGAGATGCCAACGCAGGTGCGTCTGATGCCAGGGCCCCCACTTCCAGTCGGAATGTTCTGGGCCATCAGAAACTCTACACCTGGACAAGACATCCCACCCCTTACTCACCAATTTACTCAGGGACAGTGTCCTAAAACACCAGGCCACAGGATGCTAAACTTGTGGTTTCCCTGTCACCTTTGAATGCACATGAACAATGACTCTTTTTAAAAGGACACAGTATTTACGAGGCCAAAGTGAAAAGGACAGGGGAAGGAGCGCTCAGAAGCTTTGATGGCACAGAGATGACATAATTTATGTTCCGCCACAACCATCTCCGCTCTCCCCGCTGCCATCTCAAAATTGAGGAGAAACTTGGTAATTGCTTCAGCTGGGCTGGGCCTGCTGTTGACCGTTTGTTTTTCTTATTACCTCGTCCTGCCTGGTGACCCCTGAGTATTTCATCTTCTTTGGCAGGGCTGGTAAATCTCGGGCTGTCCCTGGTGTGCTCGGAGTGCCTCGGAAAACACGCAGAGGAGAAGGGGGGAGGAGGGCGAGGGGAGGGGCAGGCTTGGGGAAGGTGCACAGGCAACGTGCAGGGTGACAGTGAAGTGGACCTCCAGCGTGGCCCAAAGGGGAAAGGAAAAGCGCCTACTGTGCGTCAGGAGCACCTCGTGTCTCCTGTTAGGACGTGATCTGTAGCACCAACCTGATGACGCTGACACCCCTCTGGCTCTGGGTGGAACACAGTTTAGAATCATCATGATAAGGACCAGGAGGGCTGTCACCATCCTAGATTCTGGCATGACAACCCAGGGTTGTTGGGCTGGTTTCTGAATGTAAGTCCACAGCACAGTGTGCAAAAAGGAGGACGATGAAGGCCTGGGAACAGGGAGTGTTTGCTTGGTGGGGGTTGGGGAGCTGGACACCAGAGGTCTCCAGGTGGCCACAGCTTGGCCTGGCTCAGAGACGCCCGAGCCTCCGGCAATGCGGCAGGACACGCACGATATCCTTCTCCAGCCAGGCTGTGCACCTGCTGTCCCGGCCTTTGAAAACTCATCTTTCATCACCTGTCCCGTGCTGAGCTGGCTGTCTCCCTGCCTGACAGGTCAAATCTGAACTCCTCACACCTGACCTTGGGCCCGTTTGAGAAAGATGACAGGTGTGGCGGATGAGATACCAGGCTGTGGAGTCATCCTCTGGGACTCAGTCTCCTCTGCACCATCCGCTGTCTGAGCTATGGGACACAAGTTGCTTAACTTCTCTCTGCCTCAGTTTCCTCATCTGTTCAACGAGGATCGTACAGGGTCCTTTAAGGAGTAAGTGCCCAAAGAAACGTAACAGTTCCTGCTGCAGAGTAAACATGCAAAAAATGTCTGCTAGCATAGAGCGTAATTACTATTATTATTCTATTGCTGCTGCTGCGTTTCTGCGAGGACAATAACTACTATTACTGATTTGCTCAAGGACCTAGCGCAGTGCTCATATGCGCGATACCAGCAATTAATATTTTGCCTATTTCTTCTTCTTCTAAATAATTCTAAAGAATGGAGTTACTGGTTCAAAGGGCATGAAGAGTGTGTGTGTGCCTGTGTGTGCACACATCTTTTTAATAAGCACGACAATATCTGCTCCATTTTCCTTCTGGCAGGTAATTTCCAGCTGTTCTCTCTTCTCTCTCTTCCACTCCACCTATTACCTCCAAGAGATATCGCAGATTCATTGACTTTTCTCCATCCCTCATGCTGAGTCCAACCATCACCCCCTCTCGTCTGGGTAAGAGGGATAAGACCACTTAGCCAGTTAATTGAAAGTCCCCATTTCCACTAAGCCAGCGGATTGCAGAGCTTTTGAGAGCCTGGACTCCCATCCCGGGTTCAGAGTAAATAGAATTACCTGGGGTGGCTGGAGCTGGTGGAGACAGAAGGTGTTTCAAAACTTAATCAAAAATTAATTAGAAAAAGAAACAAGCCAAAGGACAAACATCTGTGAGCAGACGATCCGTAAAGGAAAACAAATCCAAGATGCAACATTCCGCCTGAGTTGGGAGCAGGGACACGCTGGGCTACACCGGGACTAGCGGGAAACCTGCTTTGAGGGGAACAAAAAGCCTCAGTGTTTACTTCTCGGGAACAAATGACAGCACAGCTCCAAGTGCCAAAGACGCAGGAGGAGAGAAGCCCCACACACAAGTTCACACAGGAGCTGCGGGGAGGCGCGCACCAGTGAGACGCTAATAAATAATCACCAGAACAAATGCTCGACAGCGCTCGGAGTGAGGGGGCCACGGAACAGGAGAAAAGCCTCCGTGGGCAGCGGGAATTTCCGGATGGGATTAGCGGTGGCAGATGCTCCAGAGCCCAAGAAAACCAAGCATGGGGAGCAAGCCAGATGCAGAAGGGCCACTGAGATGGGCCCTGGGGTGTGGGCTGGGGACATGGTTCTGGGAGAAACCAGAGGCCTGGAAATGAGTTTCTGTCATCGAAGAATATAGCAAAGGCATCAGTGCCCCAGGTGTGTCCCTTCCACACTCTTCCACCAAGGTCTGCTCAACACAGGCACCTGGGAGTCTCTCCTGATGGCTTCTTTGACCACAGACATGTGCTGCTCCGTGTGCAGCCAGGGGTCCCAGGAGCACTGCTCAGCTGACAATTGCCCCTTGTGGGGCAACTCTGAGACATGCCCTCCGCCACCACCCAGGGGTCCCAGTGGAACCAGTACCTAATTGCCCAAAGCAGTGACCTGCTCTTGAAAGGGCCACTACTGACCTCCTGGCCCCTCCTGACCCTCCCTTCCCTGACTAGTGCTTCCTGGAACCACATTGCAAATACGCCACTTGCATTCAGATTCTTACCTTGGTATCCGAGTTAGGGATTTGACTTAAGACAAGGATGTTGCTGGGGACAGACAGGATTGAAAGAGGACTGGAAGCTGGGTGCAGTGGCTCATACCTATAATTCCAGCACCTTGGGAGGCCCATCTCAGTGGCCCAAGGCTAGGAATTCAAGACCAGCTGGGGCAACATAGCAAGACCCCATCTCTAGAAAAAAAAAGAGAGAAAAGAAAAACTAGCTGGATGTGGTGGTGCATGACTATAGTCCCAGGTACTCAAAAGACTAAGGCTGGAGGATTGCTTGAGCTCAGGAGTTCAAGGTTGTGGTGAGCTATGACTATGCCACTGCACTGTAGCTGGGTGACAGACCATAACCCTGTCTCCAAAAAGAAAAAGTGAACTGGGGTCAGTGACGTGGCTAAGGAGGGGATGCTTTTCAGGGACCTAAGCTGAAGAGTTCCTCAGGGTTTCTCTGGCAGCCTTTGGACCACGTGCCTGGTGACCCTTGTTACTATCATTTCCCAAATTCATATAACCCCCCCCTCCCAAAATCATGACACTCATCATATTTTTCTAAAGCCCGGGACCTCCTGCATGCAAGACTAAAATTGGAAAGATGAGTTAAATGCGACCTTATCTCCAGCCCCAAGGAGGTGCCAATGGACTCTGTCCTCTTCTTCTTGGCTGGAGACCAAGAACCCAACCGTCCTTACCTGGGTTTGCGGCTCTCCTAGCCCTGCAAATTCTGGTCCCCTTGTCTGGAGCCCCTGCTCTGCCCCCAGTGGGAATTCCAATGAGCTACTAGTCCTTCCATGTTAACCAGCCTCACCCGCTCTAGGAAGCCTTTCCTGCCTTCGAGAGTCCTGACAACAACCGGTACTTGCTTGTTACAGTAGAGATTGTCACACAGGGGACAGGCTCCCACATTAGATCAGTCTCTTAACCTGAAAGCCTGAAATTTGGGGATTCTGGTGGTTCTTGACCTTGAGTCATATTTGTGTGTGGTGTTTTTCAGATGGTCTTCTGGCCCCAGGAAATGTCAGAGCCATCACACTGGACTGTACACTCCTCAAGTACCAGACGGTGCCTTGTTTATTTGTGGATCTCTAGAGTCCAGCCAAGTTCTGAGACAATCACAGGTGAACCGTTGGCAATATTAGTGGCTAACACAGGTCGGGTGTTCAATCAGAACTGAGCTTAGGGCCAAGCACCCTACATCCCTTCAAGGCCCCAAGCTCGGTTCCAAATGAACACCCAAACTGTGTTAGCCATTAATATTGCCAACCATTTGCCTGTGAACACCATGAACACCTTAAGAGGTGGCTGAACTGTCCATTGCAGGACCTAGAGAAAGAGTCGGGCGAGGATCACCGGTCCCCAGCCACATGGACGGAAAGCCTGGTGCTGGGATTGGAAAGCCAGGCAACTCAGGCTCTGGAGCAGGTGGGCTTTATTAAAAGCCTCAAGAACACAGTAGTGAAGGCACAAGCATTGCTCAACTCACAGCCACATCGCCCTCCAGCTCTAACGCAGCACTGCGACGTACCTCGAATAAAGCTTCAGCCTTCGGTAAGACCCTGGACACCCATGTCCATGTTGTTTTTCTTTACAAACAGCACTGAAACTCCTGTAATCCATCTGGAAACAGACCTCTCTACTGTAATACCTATGCACGCATTTTAATCCCACAAGGCCACAGGGATCTATTTTTAGACTGTTTTTGTTTTTTACCAATAAGGAAACTGAGTCCTCGAAGTTCCTGTGGCTTGCCCAAAGTCATGCAAAGCTGGACGTGGGGCACCTGTTCTCGGTAAGCGTCCTTTTTCCTGTTTCTCCCAGTGGCAGCGTCCTCACCAAGATGATACTGAGGTGCTTCCCACCTCAACAAGTTTCCCTCGGCGACCAAATTCAATTTCTGTCCTCAAATGACTTCCGGAGAACAACTTGGCCCTCACACAGCCATTTTGGGATTCCCTGTCCCCTGCTGGAAAGGAGCTTCTAGGGTCAACACTTTCCTAGAGGCTCTTGTCTTCGTTCTCTCCTCTCCAGGTCTGGCTGAGGGGATGGGACAGACTGACGGCCATCTGTCAAGGCAGCGCTGTGCAGCCTGGGCCTGAATGCACAGGAGATCTGCAGACTAGGAATGCGGCCTCTGTGTGTGGCTGGCCCATTCCAAAGGTTTCCTTTTCCGCGGCTACTCTGACGGGAACCCCTGATCCCTAATGAAGCAGGACTTCATGGAGGGACTCGCTGACGCCCCTTGGGGGACACACGTGGCTCTTCTCAGCCACTCATCACACAGGGACAGGGAAGGCAAACACGGTGGCTTCCTGGAATGCTGGCGCCCCGCCCTGATGTGAGACCCGGCTGGAAACCTGCACTTAGGCGGCTGAGGATGGAGGGGACAGGCAAGGTCTCGCTGCTCTTCAGGGCAACGTCCTGGCTCCATCGCCTGCTGGGTCTGTGTCCATGGGGACCGCGTGGACTGTCTGAGCCTCCATTTCTCCATCTCCCAAGTAGGGGAGAGAAAAGCCCCTTCCTTGGGTCCTTGTGAGGAATAAGTGCAGTGGTCGGTGCACTCAGTAAACACTAGTTGAAGTATCACACAGAGACACGGAGATTGGAGCATAGAAAACACACTAACTAGAAGCTCCTTCTGGGGTGGCGCCTGTGGCTCAAAGGAGTAGGGCGCCAGCCTCATATGCTGGAGGTGGCAGGTTCAAACCCAGCCCTGGCCAAAAACTGTAAAATAAATAAAAATTAAAAAAAAAAGAAGGAGGTCCTTCCACCCAGCCTCCTTTCCTCCATCATTCTGTTCCCTTGTGTTCAAGACAGGAAGGTGGAAGGACCTGGGTGCAGGGGTGTCCCCCTCTTCTGCTCTCATCACGGGGGCTACTATTAAGTAGCCGCCATGAGTCACAAGTGTCCTGTGCATTTTTTCACTATATTCTCAATGCGCTGCCCTTAAGTGATGGACGGACAATGCTTCCCGTTTCCCGGCCTGTTGCCATCTGACAGAACTCTCTGGGGTGACAAAAATGTGCTGAATCTGTGCCGTCCAATACGGTTGCCACCGGCCATGTGCGGCTACTGAGCCCTTGACATGTGTCCAGTGTGATCGAGGAACTGGATTTTTAATCTTATTTCATTTTAATTAATTTACATTTAAGCAGCCACATATGGCAGTGGCTTCCAGATGGAGTAGCACTGTTAGGATAGGGGATAACAAAGAAAAACACACCAGAGTTTGAGGACGTTTGGCAACTTGCCCAAGGTCACAAACTTGAACTTGGTGCAGGTGAGAGCTGGCTGCACACCTGGCCGCTTCCCTCCTGCAAAGCCAATGGCCGGGCTGCCTGAGGACGGATGTGGAGAGGCAAACGGATCCCAAACTCAAGACACTCTGCGGAGGACTATTCCCGGGGCTGGGGAATTGGTTCAGAGAAGGAGGAAATGAATATTCACAGCAGATAATGTTGTGGAGATGCTTTGTAAACTGTGAAGTGCTGTCTGAAGGTGGGGGTGGTGAATGATACCCCCTTGGCAAAAGAGGTGCTGATGATGGCAAAGCCGTATCTCACTGCCCTGTTAATCATTAATTAAAGCTTAAGGGATTTGAGAATACAGGCCTCTGAAATTTGGACTAAACCCTCCATGTTATTAGAAAAAGGAAAAAAAAAAAGGAATCTCGGGTAATTAGTTTTCTTTCCCTAAATGCTTTTTGGGTCTCATTACAAGCAAAGTGCTGGGCTAATATACCTTGTGTTGTGAATGTCTCACAATTCCTGCTAATTGAATTAAACCCAATTCTCTGCAAATAAACTCTTGGTGTTCTTAATGGCAAATAAGGAACAGAGCTGTTTCTTTTTTGGAACGGGTCATTACAAGGCCCTAATTACCAGGATCCCAATGTGTAACGGAGACCGCCTTTGTGCCGGCTCCTATCAATGATGGCTCTGTTAAGATCAAAGTTGCAATGTGCCCTTGGAATCTTCTCCCTCTTTTTATTCCACTTCAAAACGTTTAATAATGACTAATCCAATTTCTAAGATGGCAGAGAAAGGACAAGAGAATAGAAGTTCATGTTTTTCTCTTCTTTTTTTTTTTTAATTCAGGACAAATATTCAGAAAGTGACATGCTGCATATATATATATTTTTTTTCCCCCTCGAACACAGCACATTCTGAAATTGCCAGTTAATGAAGAAATCTTTGTCACTGTAGGTGCACACGTGCCCAAGGTGAACACAGGAGCTTCACGGTGTTATCAGGGGTCAGGAAGGAAGATGGAAGGTGTTGTTCTCCTAGGACCCAACGCCTTTATCAATAATGCAATGCCAATTACTCTGGAGACCATTCTTTACTCTCGTGGGATGGGAAACTTCATTCTAGGGCTTTTTAGAACAGCATTTATAATCAGTCACACCAATGAGATTTTAAAATGCACAATGCATCATTTCTTGATGGTAATTTTGCTGATATGTGGGCTGACTTTCTAAGTTTGAGATTTCTAAGTCAGGTGGATGGGAAACAGATGCACAAGCATGATAACTGCTCCTTTAGGACACTAAAGGCTTCAGGGTAGGTGACAGCTAAGGACCCTGGCACTCTAGAATGCTCAGCCTTAGTTTCAGGAAGATCTGCAGACTCCCATGAAGGCATGGAACGAACCAACTTAGACCCATGGGCAGTCCAGAAATTGGGTTCTCATATTGCTTCTTCCAAAGCTTTTTACTCACTTCGATCAATGGCTCAATGACCAAACATCTCGATCTTTAGGATGTGACATTTTCCTTCCCTGAGAAAACCCTTTGGTCTCTTCTTGGATGGCAAAACTCTGAAATTCAGCCACGGGAGCCCAGCTCAGACACCCCGGTGAGAGCAGCTTGCTTCTGTTAGCTCCCATTGCATTTGGTTTGTATGTGGTGGCAAATTGGCAGAGTGGGAATCATCTGGGCTTTACAGAAGGTGGGACCTGGGCTTGAATCACAGTCCCGGAGCTTACTGGTTGTGCAGCTTGGGGCAAGTTATTAATATTTCATCTCTCAGAACCTCTTCCGCAAAATGGGGATGATAATGTCTACCTTGCTTCAAGGAATGGCTTGAGCATAATCTGTTACTAATAACAACATGGATGAAGCTGGTACACAGTAGATGTTCAATAAATGGAGTCCAACCTTATTCTTACTATAAGACTAACTCACTGTATCATGGTTACTTGCTTAGAGGTCCATTTCCTCATCGGGAAATCCATTTTCTGAAGGAAAAGCATAAACATATCTTCTCTTTTTGAATATCCCTAGCACCTAGTGCAGAGCTGGGCATGCACTTGGTTTGAAAACTATTTGCTTAATAAACAAATGAAGAAATGAATGAACAAATGAATGACCACCTGCACGTGTGTGTAAGGACTGAAATTAACCAGTGCCTGGCATGGGCGTGCAGTAGGTGCTTAATAAATGTTTGCTTATGGATGAAGGAAGGAATAAATGAACAACCCAAACCACAGCTAAATATTCAGGGATTTAAATAGAAATCAAATCCAAGGGCTTTGTTGTTTCCCACAGAGAGAATAAAATTCCCCCAAACCCTCTTGCTAGAAGCAGCTTGCATCAGCTCACAGCAGAACAACAATGTTAAATTATTGCTTAACTACTTCTCATATGATGATCCCTGCATCTCACCAGGAAAATCATCGCCATTCTCTCGGTGCCGAGAACAGCTGCAGTTAACATGTTCGGGGCGCCTTTCAAACACGATTCTCCCTAACAAGTCTCGACTTGATTTCAGTGGCTGCTTTTCCTTGTCACTCTGGAGAGCGCTCTTCAGGAAACTGACACACAAACCCGTGATTCAGGGAAGAGATTCACCATCCACCTGCGGGCAGGAGGGGCCCGAATGGCATCAGCACAGGGAGGGTAGGGGTGCGTGGGGGTGGGCAAGCCTCTGGGTGAGGTCGGCAGCCCCTATCTGTCCAGAGCGAAGGCCTGGTGACTCTTGCCTTTTAGCAGAGACAGCCTGGGGAATGCAGATGTGTACTGTAAAGCAGACGTATCGATTTCTGATTCCTCTGGTCTGTGGGTAGAAAGCAGGTCCCCAATGCTAAAATGACAACGGGGCTGCACTGGACCTGTTCAGCTGATGGCCCTGGAATGAGATCGCTGGGGCTCTGCAGGCCATGAGGATAGCATTGCCATGTAAGATACAGGATGCTCACTTACTCATCTTTGAGTTTCACATAAACTATATATATGAGCACATATGAACACACATGAATACACATATATGCCTTGTGTGTGTGTGTGAGTGTGTGCGTGTATCCCAATACTGAAAGGGATACATTTATGCTAAATAAATATCTGTTATCTGAACGTCTGGTTGTAGGTGTTCATCATATGTTCAAGGGTACGCATGCACCCGCAATTTTACTTGGCACATCTGGCAACCTTTTGTGGGAGAGACAAAGAAAAAAAAATTGTCCCTTCAGGTCGTCCTGCACTTCAGAAGAAGACGCCATGAACAGGGGAAGAGGTGGGTGGCTGGATGATTTGGAGAGTGAGGTTGCCTGAGCAGCAGGGCAGGCTTGTGGTTACAAGGGTGCTCCCCGCATCCACCTCGGTGGGTTCGAATCCTGGCTCTTCTGCTTCCCTCCTATTGAATCTGAGCAAGTTCCTTCACCTCTTCCTGCCTCCATTTCTTTATCCATCAGATCGAACGGGTGGTGATCACAGACCTACTTTATAGGTTGTTTGAGACAATGCAGGGGACTCATCTGTGTAAAATGTTTGCTGGGATGCCTGGAAATCGCTCAGTTGATGTTATGCCGTGGTTATTATGGGGACCCTTACAGCTCACCTGGGGGGGGGGAGTTTGCCTGCAGCAAAAATCAGTTTCCCCTGATTCTCTAACCCAGGGGCCGGCAAACTCCAGCTGCTGCCTATTTTTATGGACAGACCTGGCCATTCACCTATTTATCATCCATGGCAGCTTCTTGGTAGGGGGCAGAGGTGAAAGGTTGCCACAGAGATTTTTTAGCTTGAAAAACCTCAAATGTTTGCTATTTGGTCCTAGACAAAGTTTTCTGACCCCTGCTCTAACCAACAGTTTTCCTATCCCATTGCTGCTGTTGAAAATTACCCCAAACGCGACAGCTTCAAACAACACAAATTTATTCCCCTACATTTCTAAAGGGCACAAATCTACGATCAGTTTCGCGTGGCAGGATAGAGTGAAGGAGTTGGCAGGGCTGTGCTCATCCCGAGGCTCCCAAGGAGCATCCTTCCTTTTGCCGGTCTGGCTCCTAGAGGCCACTGCATTCCTTGGGTTGTAGCCCCTTCCTCCCATCTTCAAAGCACATCACTCCCACCTCTGCTTCCATCATCACATCACCCTCTCTGATGTTCCTTGCCTTCCTCTTGTTAGGACCACTGTGATTCCATTAGGCCCCCTGGGAAATCGAGGATAAGTTCCCGTATCTCAAGATCACATCTGCAAGGTCCCTTTTGACAAGAAAGGTGACACAGGTTTGGGGGATGTGGACACATTCGATGTCATTATTTAGATTCTCACACCCACCCACCAAGGTTCTCAGAGAAGGTGGAGACTGTGCCTCACCCCCATCACGGCCCTGTTAATGAACCCTGATTAACCTGCAGAGCGTGACAGGGCGGGTCCCCTTCAGGCCTTCATGTCTAGTCCATGCCTCACAGTTATGAACTGAATGTCTGTGTCCCCCCAGAATTCACATGTTGACATCCTAACCCCAAGGCGATGATATTAGGAGATGGGGGCCTCTGGGAGGTGATTAGGTCATGAAGGTGCAGCCCCATGATGGGATTAGGCCCTTATAAAAGGGAACCCAGAGAGCTTCCTCATCCCTACACCAAGGACTCAAAGAGAAGCTGCTGTCTATGAGCCATGAAGAGGACCCTCGCCAGACCCTGAAGATGCCAGCACCTTCATCTTGGACTTGACAGCCTCCAGAACCGTGAGAAATGTACACTTGTTGTTTAGACCATGCAGTCTGGGGTGTTTGAGTTGTAGCAACCTGAATGGAGAAGACAGTCCCCTTCTAAAGTAGTACCCTCTTCAGCATCCTTGAAAAGTAGCAACCAAGTTTCAGAAACACCCCTAAAGGCAAGAGGCTCAGTGCCCTGACAACTACCTAAGAGCTTAGAAGAGATCAGGAATTTGGAATCAAGGGGGCGGGGGCTCTTCTACAGGAAGGTCTCGGACAGCCCAAGCTCTCTCCTGGAGCAGGCCCTGCCCCTCAGCGTCTCTGAGAGGGGCTCCCCCAGGTTTTGCCAGCATGTTTCTCACGATGGGGAACTTTCCACCTGCCCAGGTGGGCAGCAAGTCTACACTGAGGCCTGTGTGCTGTCAGAGGGTTCCTACCTCTCCTTCCTTTACACACACCCCTCCAAGTAGCGCTGACCCAGGGCCCCACTTCTAACCCCCTCTGACATCTTTCTGTACATGCAAAGCCCTTATTATCATCCCAGTTGCTCCTTCCTCCATCCCCATCTTTCCTTCTAGAGCTCTGTGTGCAAACACCATGACAATCCTGGGAGAGCCAATCCTTGGTGTTCCCAGGGCACAGGGTAGGAAGGGGTGCAAAGCCAGACTCCTCTGGAGACTCAGCACAGGAAGATCTCCCACCCCACGAGGCACAGCATCCTCTGAGGCCCCCAGCCCCGTCCCAGGCGCCGTCAGATGCCAGAGAGAGGGGGCGGCTGCTCTGGGAGTGGCTTTGTTCTTGCAGACTCTTCAGAAGAGCTGTCTGATTCACTGCTGTGCAGATGTGCTGCCTCTGGTTCAAGTGAGGACAGGGCCGCAGGGACGCAGGGGAAGCGGGATTAAGCTGGAACTGAGATGCCAGAAAACTGTCCTATATTTGTCACCGGGTTCATGACACAGTGGGGACCTAATGACTCTTAGCTGACTGTGGATGTGGAGAATTGAGGAGGGGAGTGTTGCTGAGATAGATAGTAAATGGGATTTAAGCAACAGACTAAGAGTGCCTTGGTCACTAGTCCCAGGTCTAGCATGGTATCTGGCACACAGGGAATGTCTACCTTGGTTTCTCTGTCTACATTGCTCCTAGGGGTTACCAACGAGACTGAACTAGTCAAGGTGCAAGAGGATGAATTCCAGGGAGGACATTTTCTCAGAAAGCAATTCTTCAGATAAAAGGAGTCTCAAGAAGAAAGTTTCCTCTTAGCCACTTCCTGCCTTGAAACACAGTGGAGGGTTGTGATGCCTGGGGCTGTGGCAGTCATTTTGTGATCATGAGACCACAACTATGTGGCTGCAAGCGACTGTCTTGAGGGAGGTAAAGCAAAATTATAGAGCAGAGCTTGGATTCTTGATGCTGTTAAACTAGTCCTGAAATCATCACACTCCAGCCTTCTTCTTGAGTGAGATACTTAGTGATTGATTAATAAGTCTTTGTTGGCCAGATGTGTTGTTTGTACTTTAGAGAAGTTCAGGTTAAAGCATCACATAATAAAGGTTTCCTAAGTTGTACTGAAAGGGCTTATGGGAAGTCCTCGCTTAGTTGATTAGGACCATGTAATGCCAAAAGGATGCTTAATGGCTAGGGAGAAAGTTGAAGGGGCTAGAGCCATAAATTGAGAAAATGGCTCTTGGTAGAAAGTAGGTCCCAAATGAAACTGTCAACTTCTCTCCCATAGAGAAAGAGACATGTTAGATTTCTGGTTCAGATTTTCTGTGATAGTTCGGTAAGACTGGATTTTTCCCTTGCAAGTATTGAGCAGAGAGTGGAAAAATTTACAGGGGGCCTGAGCTAATTAAAACATAGCGATGCAAAGGGGCTGGCTAATTCACAGAACTCCAAGCTCTAATGCATGGTTTCTCGATCTCAGCACTGTTGAAATTTGGGGCTGGATAATCGCTTGCTGTAGGACCTCCCCTGTGCATCGTGCAATGTTTATTAATATCCCAGCCCTTTACCCACTGGACGTCAGGAGCACCATCCGCCAAGCTGCGATATCAAAAATGCTTTCAAATGTTCCTCGGGGGGCAAACTTTCTCTGCAGATGGGAAACAGACTTCTCGAAGTAATCCTGAGCAAAGAAAGTAACTCCTTGGGGTTTCCCTTTCCTCATCTGTAAAATGGGAAAACAAAAGCACCCCTTCATGGACTGGCCTGAGAGTTCATTGAGGTACTCTGCAAAAAAGTGCTCAGTCAGTGCTGACAGCGATTATGGTTTACTTCATTACTGTTTTTTGTTCCGGAGGCAGATTTTTGTTGTGCCTGATTTGTGACTTGGCTCTCACCAATAGTAGAGCCGAAGGAAATGTAGATATTCATCGATCCAAGCCCCCATTTTACAGAAGGAGAGAGAGAAAGTGATGAGGACAACATATGGTAAGTAAACACCAGCGCTGGAAAGCGAGCTGTAGGTGTCTCGAATGCTACACCTACGTGGCCTCTCTCTGAGTCTTCCCAAGGGCCTGACCTGGCCCAAAGGAGCCTCCACTCAGCCAACTCAAAAGGATTTATTGGAAACAGACTTTTGTGCCAGGCAATGTGATCAATCCCAAGGATACAGTGATCAATAAGATAAGCAGAGCCCACTCTGCCCTCAGGGAAGCCTGGTGGGGACAGCCAATGTCACATCAGACCCGTAATTATTGATGAGACACACCTGAAACCCGAGAAGAGCACCAGGAGCCTCCCAAGGCAAAGGAGGAGGCTGGCATGAGCCGGTCTACTGTCCTGGTGAGCGGTTTGTCCGCCTGCCCCAAGCCCCGACATAGGGAGTGGGTGGTTACTGGCGGGGCTGGAGCTTATGCAATCTCTGAGAGAGCGCATCTCTGAGTCAGGTTTGAACTGGGACAAAAGGTAAGCAGGACGGCCAATGAGATCCCTTAGGATTCTGCCAGCTGGAAAAACCCTCATCTTGATTTATATTATTCTGGGGCCCTTGGGTGCACCTTGAGGGTATTTCAGGCAGAGGGAGAAGTTTGTGTGCAGTGAGAAAACCAAGAGGATTCTAGGAGGACAGGGACCGAGGAAGAGTGAGCACAGGCCCCGGGCGGAGGGAGGTGGGGGATGGTTGTGAAGGTGACAGGAGTCCAGGGGGGTTGGAGCAGGACAGGGGAGGGATCGGTGATATAGGCCAGAACTGTGGACAGGGTCCTTAGAAGGAGGGGCCTCCGAATCATGCCAGGGAACATACGCTCTTCGGCAGGTGACCAGGGACCACTGGTGGGCTACAGGGAAGAGCTCCCACAGGGAGCACCTCCCTGGCTTCCACCTGGGCATGGCCTGGAGGCAGCGAAGCTGGAGACCAGGAGACCAATCAGGAAGCCGGAGCTGGGAGAGAAAGAGGCCACCTGGTCTGGTGCAGAGCCCTGGTCTCGGCAGGTGCCTCTGCCCACCAGGGGACATTTGTCACTGTGGGGATATTTGTGGTTGTCATAGCTTGGCAGGGGGCCGCTCCAGGCATCTGGAAGGTGGAGGCAGCTATGTGGAGTACAGACAGCCCCCAAACCCCAAGGGGCAGAGAATGAGGAATCCTGGGGTGGAGGTGGGAGACTGGGTGTAGATCTCAGATGTGTCTAGAAGGCAGAAGTGGCAGGACATGGTGATGAGCTGGATGTGAAGGGCGGAGAGGAAGGAAGTATAGGGACAGCTCCATCCACTCAGACGGGGAGCCCAGAGCGGGGTGGGGTGGGTGGGCTGAGGATAAATGCTCCCTCCAAGACCTGCTGAGGGTTGATTCAGGAGGGACACGGCCTCAGAGCTCCTCGGCGGCCTAGGCAGAGGGTCCCGCAGCTTCCCCGTGCCCCAGGCTGAGCTGCTCTGGGCCTCTGGGTGCCCCTCCCATGGGGCTGGCTCCCCTGGGCCCAGCCTTGCCCCCAGCTGCAGAGCACGCAGCCCCCTTGGTGGCGCCGCGGCAGACGGAGCTGCCTCCCCCTCCTCAGCTCCAGTCCCCGCACAGCCTCACGACTAATTAAACATCTGGTGCAAGCTACAATTTGCTAAATTGCCTTACACTCTAACTTCTGGCAGGGACTAATCTGAGTTCTCAACTTGAGGCCCGGAGCCTCCTCCAGGCAGCCACAGCCCCCCGCGGGTCCCTTTTCTTTCCCCAGACTTCACTGTGTCCCCCCAACCCACAGGGGCACAGAGATAGGCTGGGCCAGGTGGCTCTCTCCTGGGACCGCACTGTGGGTGGGTCGGGAGCCTATGGGCATGGTTCCCCCAGGAACTCGTAATCAATTGTCCCCCAGAAAGAGACTAGAGAAGATGAATAAGTAGTCAGATATAACGGCACACCAAATTGGGTTTAATCAAGAACTAAAGCGGATGAGACAGGAAACACGTTTTATGGGGGTGGTGGAAGAGTGACTCTTTTCCTTATAAAACCTTAAGGAAGGAGGGTCCAGGCAGAGCCGCTTGGCTCAGAACCCTGCAGAAACCCTGGGTTTGGGGGCAGCGCTTGCTGGGAATGCCGATTCCTGAGCCCTGCCGCTGAAGGTGCTGATTTTGCAGGTCCAAGAGGGGCTCGGGAAGCCCAGACCCTTTTAAATCAATAGACCAGGTTGTGGTCTGACAACAGGAGGACGAATGTACTCAAATCCCTGCTTCTCCTCTGCGCCTCCCAATCCCCCTTCGTGAGAATGAATCCAGATGAGTAATGCTGTTTCCCACAAAGCTGATGGCTGAGTCTCCAGGCCCCGCCCCCGTGAGGCTGTGTGCTGTCCTAGCAGGCCCTGCTCCTCCCCTCCCACGTGGTGGGATGCACGGCCCCCCACACCCCTGTTCTGTTGTCACATGCTCATTTCTCTGTGCTCCTCAGCTGTCCTCACTTCCAGGAGGCCCCTGTCAGCTCCCCAAGGCTGGGCCTGGTGACGTCTGTGACCTTACAGCCCCATTTTACTCTGGTGTCATCACACTCCCTCATGCAGATGTGCCAAATAGAACCATCCCACCTCGCCTCTCGAGAAGCAGGATCCGCTTAGCAAACATACCTCAAAGCTAGAGTCACTCGGGGACACGCCCAGGCCTGAGCACCGAGGATGCAGATCTGGGGTGACGCTGTTCCCATCCCCATTCCAATATGCATTAATTTTTTTTTGCCTCCACATAATACATAACACATAAGAGACTTCAATCTTCCAAAAGTTATATGAATCTGGACAGGTCCTGGACTGAACATAAAAAGGCTAACTAAGCTGAGAAATAAGAAAAACAAAATCTCTCTTTCGCCAACATCAGACATTTCAAGGATCAACACACATGTCCCTTCTTGATTTACGGATCACCAGTCATCCTTATCTTTCAATTCAAGGAGATCTTCTAAGAGTGTCTTAATTGGTAACACTGTATCAACTCAGTCACCTTTATAATTGCAAGGTACGGAAGTGGACTGCGTCCTCGTCCTTCACTTTAAACCTTCTGCAGAATTCGTAGTACAGATATCATCCCTGGATTACTAAATTATGACGAGATGTCACCTTCTTTTACAGTGAGACTTGTTGATGAAGAAGACTCTAGAATGGAGTTCTGATGCAGAGTCTTGGACTCCCCCCTTCCAGAGGTCTGTGGACAACTTGAAATTGTATGGAAAGTTGTGCTTATGCATTTTGGGGGAGTTGCTGGCTTTCATTGGATTCTCATAAATATCTGTGTGGCCCTGAAAGGGAATGAACCACCATTGGAGAACATCTTACTCAGAGATTTTGACAGCAAGATGACCTTTGAGGAACCCTTAATGTTATCTTTTGCTGCAAGTCTTCACGTAACTCTCCAGAGGTACATATACCCTTTCCTGCCCTGGTCCTGGACAGCTGCAAGACAGGAAGCTCCGCTCCCACAATCTCTCTGCTTCTAAGACCCAGAACCCAGTTTTTCTATCTCTGCTAATTCCATGGCACCCCGGTGAAGAAGCCACTGGACGTTGTATAGTTCCAGCTAAATGCCCCAAGTCTGTACACCTGCCCTCACTGGGCTTCTTGAGAGACATCAAGAATTAGAATTACCTAACAATGCAGCTACCACGTATTATACACTGTGGGCCAAGGTGTGAGCTCAGCGTTTCATACGCAATATACTGTCTAATCCTTGCAATAGCCCCAAGGCCTGGGGCTAATATGAATCATCACTTTGCACTGAGGAAGCTAAAGTGCAGAGATAGCCAGTGATCACCCTAAGGACGCACAGCTGGGAAGTGACAGAAGAGCACGGCCCCTGCCTACTTAAGGCTTCCTTCTAGAGATTCACTCTTCTCTACTCCATTATCTAAAGAGGTCTGGGACTAGTGAGGCCAGGAACTAGTTTCACTGCCTTCAGTCTTGCTCCCGAAGGGTCTGGGGTAGGATCTGAGCTACCCCAAATCTGCTGGGCTCCAGCCTTCCCATTAGATCTTTCAGGTTATATGTGGCTCAGGTGAGTTGGCTTCCCCAGTTGACCTGGCTTCCCGCCCACCTAGTTCTATTTCCTCACTGCCAACACAGTTCTCTCCCGAGCCCTTATCTGGGCCCTGAATCACCAGTGCAGCTTCTTAGATCATAGCCTATTGGTGGCCAGTGTCATCCTTCAGCCAAACAGACATGCTTTTCCTTGAGGATTAAGGCTCTGCCACCTGTCCAATTTTTCCATGCATTGATACACATTTTTTGAGCACTGACTATTTGCCAGACCCCATTTTAGGCAGTGGACACTGGGCTGAACAAGATCCAAGCGTGGGGTCCCCTATCTACAGGAGCTTATACAACCACCTACTCTGTAACATGTACTGATATAGGTGTTTGTATCCCTGTGGGTTGGGGGGACAGATGTTCAACTAGCCAATTAATGCCTTAGCAAGATTTACTGACATAAGGGCTACAAAAGAACAACAGAGTCAGGGGATATGAAAGCCGGGCAGGTGGGATGGTAGGGGGTCCCCTGGCCAGGAAGGTGAGATGAGACCAGAACACTGAGCAGAAGCCAACCTTTCTATGCACTCAGGGCAGGGAAGGCAGTTTGCAGACTCTCGGCTGCTTCAAGACGATGGTTTGTTGTCAGAGCCACGAGACAGGTTGGGAGCACAGCTGGCTGAGGGTGTAAACGTTCTAAGGGTGGTGGGGAGTTGCAGAGTGGCCACTGGCATGATGTGACCTGGGACCAAAGGTCATTCTTGCTGCTGTGTTTCCTCGTCCCAGGGTTCTCCCCTCACCTCTCAAATCAGACCCCCAGCTATTGACACCCACCCGAACAGAGCTAGACGTCACCACTCTTGCCTGGATGTGGTCCCTGCCCCCTGGTGGTCACATCCACAGTCCTGGCACCCATAAAACCATCTTTCCTGCATCACCTGAGCTATGAGCACACTCCAATTCAACAATCCTGTTAGGTTCCAGCACGCCTGTTAGACCACTGTGTTGCCTACACTGGGCAAACATAACGTCTACTGCCACTGTCACTGTAAAATGCACGGGAAAGCTGGACAGAGCGGACAGGGGCGTCCTACTGACTGTACCCAACCGCAGAGCACACAGTCTTTAATATAACCTGCAATCAGCCGAGGGACCTCACACCCCAGATGTCACCATATCGAGGACAATTCTCGAGTGGACAGTGCTGCCCATGACCCATGGTGCTGGACAATCCCAGCCTGAAGAAAAATGGTAGTTTGATGTTTTTGAAACTCTGCAAGGAAATGTCAGGGGCCATTGAATATAGCCAGTGAAGGAACCAGAAACAAGAGGAAAGAAAAGGCCTCAGGTGGTTGGTCCTGGGGGTGTTCTCCAAGGGCCCAGCTTCTTATGCTAATAAGTCATCTCAGGAAAAAAAAATGGTTTGTTTCCCCTTTGAACAAATGAAGGTTTTTTCCAAAAGATTCCGGTTTCTCTTTGATTCTGTAGTTGCTGTTGATGGCATTCAGAGGCCTTTGGGGTAACAGGTGCATTTCTAATGAGTGGAAATAACAAATAAATTGGATCTAGGATTTACAGCATTAGCAATGTCTTTGTTCTCCTGCGTCGATGCCTGGCTTGGAGGCAGCAGATTTACACAGCCCCCGGAGCCCAGAGAGACCCAGGGCAGGGGTTGCTCCTGCAGGGAAAAAGAGGAGGCATGTACGGAGGGAGGAAGACTGCCAGGACCCTCATACAGAATTCAACACATCAGCTTTTTTTTTTAATCTCCCAGAACACTTGAAACTATAGTTAAACTTTCATGACACACTTAAATTATGTTGATCAAAAAAGAAGAGAAAAAAAAAAAAACAAAGAATACATTTACTGTGCTTTGAAATTCTTTAGAAAATAATTGAATTAATGATCTTAAAAATTCTGCAGCACACCCAAGGTCCTCTCAGGGCACACCAGGGTGCCGCAGCATATCAGTCGAAAAGCTCTGCTCTAGATGCTACTTCCGCGTGTGTCACCCCCCCAGCTCCACCTGGTCCATGTCACCGTGACGTCTTCCCTGGGTGGCTTCAGCAGCTTTCTTGCTTTGCCTTCTTTGATCCATTCTCCCAACAGTCGCCAAGATGATCTTTTCAAAATGCACAGCCCGTCATGTGACTCCCCTGTTTAAAACCCTTCCCTGGCTTCTGCGATGCTGGGATGACCTCTGGGTGCCTGGCTGTGGTCTCCAGCCTCTGTTTTTCTTTTCATTTTTCCTATTTATTTATTTTTTAAGACAGGCTCTTATCTCACCCTGTCACCTCAGCTACAGTGCAATGGCGTCATCATAGCTCACGGCAATCTCAGATTCCTGAGCTCAAGTGATTTTCCTTGCCTCGGCCCCCCAGCAGCTGGCACTACAGGTGGGTGCCACCATGCCTGGCTAATTTTTCTATTCTTTGTAGACACAGGGTCTTGCTACATTGCTCAACTCTTGAGCTCAAGCAGCGATCCTCCTTCCTTGGCCTCTCAGAGTACCTGGACTATAGACATAAGCCACCACACTCAACCTCTCCCCACTGCCTTCTATATTTGGAAGTAGAAGGCAGCTTCTTAGAGGGTCATCAGCAACCCCCTCACCGGCACACAAGCCTTTATGTGGTTCTCTCCTCTCGCGTATCAGCTGGACCTAAAGACTTGCCTCTAAGTAACAGAATATAGTAAGAGTGAGAGGCTTGTACCATAGTTAGTGATTGTAAGTTGCTTATATACGAGTTATATGACTCTCTCCCACGTCTGGATGGATGGATGGGTGGATAGATGGATGGATGGGTGGATGGACGGATGGGTGGATGGATGGATAGAAAATAAGATGGATGAATGGACAGATAGAGAGAAGAAACAGCAATACACACACACACTAATGTGCATTCAGAAGAAGAAGATGGACATCGTAGCAAGAAGACTTGCATTAGGGAAGTTTAGACTTAAAGCAAGGGCTTCCAACTAAAGTTGAATTGGAAAACAGCCACCCCATTTGTGCTCATACTGTCTGTGGCTGCTTTTACACAACAGTAGAGGTAAGTAGTTGAGATGGAGACTCAAATGGAGCCTCAAATAGTTACTATCTGGTCATGTTCAGAAAATTTTTGATGACTTTTGATCTAGAGGGAGAGAATTCTTCAGGTGGGTGGAGAGCTGCCTTTAAGTCTTGCATAGATGTGGAATATGAGTTGTCCTGTGTAGTCTCACATGATCAGAAAATGGGATGTCTAACATGTGAAAGAGAAGTGGAAGTGGGGTCAGTAGGAGAAGCAATATCCAAAGAGCCTGAGATGCCCCCACAAAGAAGTAGGCTTTGCTGGGAGATAGTGAGACCTTTGTCAATGGAGGTATGCTAAGAAGAGCCATACAACCACTTCCTGGAATGTTGCAAAGGTAATCCAGCATCACCTCCGTGATTTAGAACTTTTTCGCTTGTATCTGCCACGAACTCCTAAATAATCTTCTTTAGAAGTCAGCTGAAACCATGGCTCAGAAAAATGTATGAAAAAATGCATAAATAATAGACATGGAACCATAAAATGAACTTATGTTAAAATATAGACATAAAATAATTATAATAGAACAATATGCATGTATTTTTTAATTAACATGATAAATAATATGCAGTGGTAAATCTAATAACTATCAGTAACTGCAAAGTAGAGATGAGCATAAAGTAGAGATCAACAAACTATCTCCTGAAGGCCAAATCTGGCCCACTGTTTGCACTTGTAAATAAAGTTTTATTGAAACACAGCAATACCCACTTGTTGACTCATCATCTGCAGCTGCTTTCATGCTAAATGTTAGAGCTGAATCATTGAGACAGTGATTATATGGACCACAATACCAGAAATGTCTTCTACCAGCTCCTGGTCTGAAATGTTTGCTAATATCTGGCATAAAGGACTTATGACATATGAACCATTGTAATGTGGTTTTAAAATATCTGGGATGTGTATTGGTGACAAAGTCATAGGTATTACTAATACTATTGTGTTTACATCAAAATTCACACTTAAAGGGCATAGTAAATTTCAGGGCAATGTTAAAAAAAATTAAGGGAAGGAGGGAATGTGGAATGACTGCTTAATGGGTACTGGGCTTTTATTTGGGATAAGAAAAATGTTCTGGGGTAAACAATGGTGATGGTCACACAGCACTGCAAATGTACTTAATGGTCCTGAATTATGCATTTTAAATTGGCTGATATGGCAAATTTATGTTATGTGTTGTTCACCATAAAAATGCACTATAAAAAGATGATAAATTTTTTTCAAACCCGAGTTCATGGATCCCCTAAATTCCATCCATAAATTCCAAGTGAAAACCTCAGCCAATTGTCTAGACATTTCCTTCCAACCTTACAGTTAGTGATTTCTGGCTCAGCTCTGAAAGGTGCTGTGATCTCATTCAGGAAGTGGCTGTAGGGCAAGTGGAGTCTGCTGTGTTTCAATAAAACTTTATTTACAAAAAGTTGCTGCTCATGTCCTGAACCCATGTCCCTGCACCTTCCTTCCCCGGGGTGGAAGGCTGCCTTGCGTCACCACATTGCACTCTACAGTAGTTAAATGGTACATTCAAGGTCTAGCAGACTATGTGCACAGCTGGGGCCTAAACCCAGGCAACCAGGCTCTGGAGTCCATGCACTTAGCTACCATATCAAACTCCCTTTAGTTCTTTCCAGCTTTGGTATTCTAGGAGTCCAAGTTCTCAGTGAAAATTTCCAGGCCAAGGATTGGAAAGCTCCAGAAGACATTATTCCACAGTGAGATCCCACCTCTCACTTTTATGCTGGGATAAGAGTGTTGACTCTCGTGGTGAGGAGGCAGACATGGAGCCCACTCAGTAGACCCCTTAGCACACAAGGACGGAAGGAAACACACAGTAGTTGTGTCACAGGAGTCCCCCAGGAAGGGGCATAAAAGGATACATCACCTGGTCCACCTCAGGACCCAGGGACGGGAGGCCAGGCCCCAAGGGTTGGTTAGTATTCTGCCAACTGCACAGCGGCCCCGAGACCTCTGAAGCCACCAGGCTCAGAGTGTGCAGTTATCACGTGGAAAGGCAACGTCTGAGCCCGCAGCCTACGGAGAGGGAGGCCTCAGATGCCCTGTGAAGGCAGGATGCCTAATTGTGGAACTCAATTTTGTTTTCATAGGAATCAATTTGGAGGGATTTTCATTTTCAATTATTCAACAACATCCAATTTTCCTTCCACACCTCAGCCAGACGGGAGGAGAGAAATTGCATATGTCAATCACTCCAGAAAGTCGCTGACCAGCCAGAAGTCGCCTGCAGCCTCCTGCATGGGGGAGAGTGTGACTGGGGCCCTGGGAAGGTGCCCTGGCTTTTCTGAGACAAATGGAGACACCAGATGGCCTTTTGCCCTGGCCTCCAGGATACTGCCTGGCACTTATTCTCCTTGTCAAGCAGGGAGACAGACAATCTCCATACCAGCGGAAAGGACACACTTGGGGAACTGGAGGAGGGGAGCAGCCCCTTCCCCTGCACAGTCTCCCACACCTCTTCAAGGGGGATGGGCTCTCCCAGGTCCTCGTGAGTCACAGAGACATGGCAGCCAGGCAGCACTGGGGCAGACTTCAGAGCCCCCCTCCTGCTCTCTCTCTGACCCTGAGAAAAATAATCTAATCATCCCAAACCCGGGCTTCTTCCTTCTCCATGTGGCTGTGAGCCCTTCTGGCTCCGAGGCCCAGACAGGTTAAGGAACTCGCCCAGCTTCCCTCACTAGTTAGCAGCAGAACCTGGCTTTATAAGCAGGGAGTCTGGCTGCAAGACCTCATCCTTAACCCCTACACTGTAGAGGGCAGTGCCTGACACATAATAAGCTCCAGATAATCAATATAACTATTCCCCTCGGTAGAGCGCTTTGCATGCTCTGCCACCTTGGGTTGTGACTCTGCTAGCTGGTTGGCCTCTGGGGGCAGGAGCAAGCCTCTTACTTCCTACACCTGCCACTTGGCATTTATTAGTTCCTGTCTTCCACCTCTAAACTCACTTCCAGCATAGTCACCAAGAGCCACCTCTGTGGTAGGCCTTGTGCCAGCAGACATGATGACAAAGTGAGCAGGCATTCATTCTCCCATTGCACAGATGCCTGGCTGCCCTCTCTGTGCTGGTGACTCTCACCGCCCTCTGGGATTCACAGCGGATGGTGTAGGTAATGGGCAAGCTGGAGGGTTGGCCATGCTAAAAGGGACACAGTTCTAGGTGGGGTACATTCACGGGCTTTCTGGTAATGGCAATAAAAAAACATAAGCAAGGTCTGTAGATCTGCCGTACAGTATAGTTCCTGCAGATATAAATTCTGCATTGCTTACTTAAATTATCCCATCACTTCCAACTTTCATTATTTCTTTATGGTAGGTGAATAAACAACTTATAAAAAGGGCTGGAGGGAACTAAGTAGGCCCACGTTGCCCTTCTGCCTCCTGCCACGTGAGGACACAGGAGCAGGGGCCACCGTGGCGGCAGAGAACAGCCCTCACCACACGTGGAGTCTGCCAGTGCCCTGAACTGGATTTTCCCAGCCTCCAGAAATGTGGGGAAATACATTTCTCTTCTTTATAAATTTCCTATTCTCAAGTATTTTGTTGTACCAGCAGGAACAGACTGAGACAATACAACACACACACACCCACACACACGTGCAAACCAAACACATTAGTAATAATGAAAGAGGAAACTTTGACAGGTGATGAGATTTTCATGACCGTGATGGTGGTGACGGCTTCATGGCTATATACTTGACCCCAAACTTACTGAGACGAATACATTAAACATGAACTACTTTAAATCACATCTCAGTAAAGTAGCTTTAAACATGGAATAAGAGTCCCCATCTATTCTTCACCCAGCTCCCCTTAATGGAAGGAAGAGTGACATTAAGCTACCTTCTTCAGTGAATATTTATTCTGCTCCCGTGTTGTTCTTCTGAGTACTTAAAGGCTTTGCACTGAATCTTTACAATTCTGTGATAAAAAGAAAAACTAGTTTGGCTCCACTTTATGGATGAAAAAACTGTAGACAAAGAACTCAGTTGCTTGCTCTCAGGTGTTGGGGGAGGGGGCATAGGATTGTCCACCCTGGGGATCTGGTATCAGAGGACACACGGTCACTTTTCCAGGGCTCCCCACCTGTTACCCCCAGCCATTAGTAAACACTTGTTGGACTGAACCCGCCAGGACTGGCTGGGAAGATGGAGTAGTCGGGCAGCAACAGGGCCAGAATGACAGACAACACGCTCCTCTGCACCAGCTGGGACGGCAGGTGTCCTGCCTGGCAGTGGCCTTGGGCTCTGGCATCTGAGGTATCCCCAATATTAACTCGCAGACAAGATGAGGAGAAAAAGACAGCAGCAAGGAGTCTTTATCCTCCCTGAATGATGACTTTGGTCTGGGTGGGGTGGGCTGCAGGAATCCTAGTGGGAGCAGCTCATGACAGCAGGTGTAGGGGTGGGGAAGGAAGGAAACAGTCCAGCTCTTCAGGGCTAAGGGCTAGCAATCCTGCCCTGCTCTTGCAGGGGAGGGTGTCTACAGAGGGGTACTGTGATAAGGACCACTTTAACCAAGTGGGACTTTAGGGCCAAAGACTTGGAATACCGTGTCAATCATAAAGTGGAGAGCACTCTCCGAAACTGAAATAAAGGTTTCCTCTGATTAAGAAATTGCTGTCAAGGAGAGGGCTGGATCTAGACTAGCTTGTTTAACTGTCTGATCCATTTAAACCCTGGTGAGGCTGAGAGAGCGCAGGAGACAGACGGGGGCACAGTGTCAGCCAGGATGCTGCTGCAGGCGGGTTCCAGCGATCCAGGGTCGCAGAGATATGACCTCATACCACTCTTTCATGGGGAAAATGTTCCTCCCCACAAAGCTCACTTTCAGGTGCCCTCTGACAACTGGCCAGCAAAAGCCAGGAAAGAAACTGGGTGGGCTGGTGGTACAGAGGGCTGGGGGACGGCTCCCCTCCCTTGTTCCTGGAAGCCTGGCAGGCTTGAGGCCCCGGAGCAGGGGAGGGTGGCATCCTGAGCATGGTCCAGCCACCAACCAGGGACCATGGGGATGGTCTGTCCTCCCTCCACTCTGCCCATGCCCTCTGCTCCTGCCCCCCTTCCTCTAGGATTCATTCCACAGACAACCAGATTCCCTCAGCAAACATCTGCATGCTTGATTCCATGTGACCTACCAAAGCCAGAGAGCTGAGGAAGGCGGTGTGGCGTAGTGGCTGAGGGAACGGACTTTGGAGTCAGGCTGTGGGCAAGTGCTTTAATCCCTGGGAGTCCAGGCTCCTTTGTCTGTAAGACAAGAACTAACAGAAACACCTGCTTCCCAGAGCTGCTAAGGGCCAGCTAAGGCCACGTGCAAAGTGACCACTCGGTACCGTCACCTGAAGATAAGGATGCCATCTCTCTGCGCCAGAGTTTCCAGTCCAGTGGGGAACAGAGCACGCTGTGACAAGACGGGTGAGCAGGAAGGCGGCTCCTCTCTGAAGGGTGGTGAATGGCGAGTGAGCAGAGGAGGTAACATACGAGGTAGGAAGTTGGCTCTTCATGGCAAAGAGGGCTTGCTAGTCAGTTCTGTGGCTCCAGGGCCCGAAGGGGCAGGTTCTAGCACCTACATAAAGTACCCAGAATGTATGTCTTGAAAGAAACAAGAGCCAACTTGTAAAGGATGAGTGTAGTTCACAGGCAGGGCAGATGGAAGGACGTTCCATATGGGGGCACAGTGTGGGAAAAGGCCTGGGGGCCTAATTCTGATAGGAGATGCCAAGTGGTTCATTCAGCCTCAGTGGAACTTAAGACTCATGATAGGCAAGTGGCAGGTGATAAGGCTCATGCTCACAGAGGACCTGGCATTGTGAGACACAGAGTTTGCACTGCTTTTCCCGGTCACAGAAGAGCCTCTGCAGAGTTTTCAACAGAGAAATGGCCCAATGAGGTCATGCTTTTGAAATACCACCCTGGGGCAGGGACTGAACATGGATGGAAGCAGAAAGACCCCACAGCACCCCCAGGTGCTACAGTCTGCATGATGGTGTGCTCCCAAAATTCATACATTGAAACCCCAACCCCAAAGTGATGGTACTAAAGGTTGGGTCTTTGGGAAGTGATACCCTCATGAATGGAATCAGTGCCCTTATAAAAGAGAATCCAGGGAGCTCATTTGCCCCTTCTGGCATGCAATGTTACAGCGAGAAAATACCTATCTAGGAAGGGGGGGGCAATCAATTTCTGTTGTATATAAGCCACCCAGTCTACAGGACTTTGTTATAGCAGGAGACATGGATGCAGATCAGACAAGAGAGCAGCCCTGAGGGTGGAGATGAGGCAGAGAAGAGGAGAGGATGGAATGTGGAGAAGCAAGAGCAAATAAAGACAGAACGATGTAATGTGCAGACTCCTCCATCCCACGGTTGAAACAAGAGAGAGAAATGAGTCAAGGTGATGCATTTGGTGGGTTGAAGGGCTGTTTCCTCAGCCTGGGGTCATGAGGGGGAAGTCCAGCGGTAGCCCTGTTGAGCATGAGGTATGTAAGGGGATGTGTCCAGTGGACACAGGAGTCCAGTACATGGGAGATATTCAGCCACAGGTGGCAGGAACCACGCTCCTACTCCTTCTGTCCTTCATGGT
Organism: Perodicticus potto; assembly: GCA_963574655.1. Classification (NCBI taxonomy): domain Eukaryota; kingdom Metazoa; phylum Chordata; class Mammalia; order Primates; family Lorisidae; genus Perodicticus; species Perodicticus potto. Next base: position 12,086 of record CAUYRH010125465.1, on the reverse strand, counting down.
CAAGACCCTCCGTTTTCTTCCCACCATGCCAATAGCTCTTCAAAAACAAAGCTCTATCATAGTCTTCTACTTTTATCAAAAACTAACAAAGTGAAACATTATTCAAGAATTGCTTGTCAATGGACTTTGACCATCTCTAATTGAGAAGTCCGATGTGAATTCAGAGAAGGGTTTTAGAAGACGTCACTAGCATGGTGAAGACACATGTTTGGGACTCAAGAGATTGGAGGAAGAAAGGCAGGGCCCCTAGGGTGTTTATGGACATTCTTCCCACCAACAGCAAGGAAACAGCACCCCAACAGAACATGCCTTGATGGGGGAATTTGAGAGCCATACGATCCAGGCCTTTGTAGGTCATGACACATGATGAAACTCAGGCTCTCCCACTGGTAAAGTCATGTGAGCTCCCTGAGTCTCAGATTCATGATGCTGGTGCACGTTGCCTGGAAGCACCAGTGAATCAGAAATAGAAACCTCATAACATGCAGCCTGGTACAGCAGGGGCTCGTTAGTTGGCGATGATGCCAAGAGGGGCAATGAGTCTAATGATGCATTGATCAGCCTGAGGATGAAAGTTACTTAATGTCTTCACCCATCAGTCCCGTTGCCTAAATCCCTTCAAAGACCCTACTATTGCCTTCGGTGTAAAAACAAAGAGGCTTAACATGGCCCACAAGACACGTCACTGTCTCAGCCCTGCTCATACCTCTAGCTGCATCTCAACGAGCCATCCCTCTTTCTTCCCTCCAGCCCGGCTTCTCTCGCCAAGGGGCTTGCCATGTTCCCAAACATCAGGGAGACCTCCTGTTCCCTGAGCTCTGAGAATTCTGGCCTCACTCACTTGTTCTTCCATTAATTTCTCACTCTCTTATTCAAGAGACATTTATTTATTACCTGCTCTGTGCCAGGAAACATAAAAATTGAAGTACCTGAAACTCTAACCACAAACGGGAAGGGTTCCACTATCCATCAGCACCTACCTGTCAGAAAGTTCTGCTTAAAAAGAAATGTGAAGGGAATGAAGAGCCAAGCTGTATCCTACTCCTGTTTAATTACAGCAATAGAGACGTGGCTACTTCAGAAATGCCCATCCCAAAGCACACACATCAGAGACAGAGAGTGGGGGGGAGATCCAAATTAGATTATAAAGTGTGGAGGGAATAAAGGAACGTGTGTATCCTTAGCTGAACCCCAAATGGGATTTTTCTGGATTTTGTGAAATTTACCAGAAGGTGGGTGGATCTCCTGCTCTGGGCGTTTATTTGCATGGGAGGAAAAGAGACTGGGAGAAAAAAATATCTGTGTGTAAATCTTCAAGAAAGAAGATAAGAGAAGACAGAACAGCATCTTTCTCCCTCTGGATTTGGTGCTAAAGAATTACTGTGACAGGTGCTTCGGGCAGGAGATACGGGATCCAATTTCATGAGAGAATTTGGGGTTCAGGTGGCATGGCTTTGGGACCCAGGTGGCATTCTTGTTAAAGGAGAGGAGACGATCTTGTTACTTCTGTAGACAAGGAGGTATTGGTTCAGCCCTTGAGACCCGAAGGTACCTGGATGGTTTTATAATTTAGAGACATTGAAAGTCAAGGACGCTTTCAAGATGAGACAGGAACAGAAGTTAGGGGAATAGGTGGCAAGGGGGGCCGGGGAGGACAGTGTTCCAGATGCTTCTGAAATCCCAGCACCTTGAAGCTAAGATGTAGCCGGTGAGACAGCATAGAGACAGACAGCATCCCTGAGGACCCCCCAGTGGGGGCCGAGGGCGGGTCCTGGTTTGCAAATCAGAAGGAATGCTGCCCCTCAGCCCAGAGCACCCCAGGCTCTCACCACCTCATCAGCCCCAGCCAGAGCTGGGTCCCACCTGCTGGGCCTTCACAGCCCAGAGTTCCCAAGGGCCATCCTCCCTGGAACTGGAAGGTCCAACCAGCCAAGCCTCATAGATTTTAACCAATCGTAATACCATGCAGCACCACCCCAGCCGGCAGATTCCAAGCCCAACACCACCCCAGCCCCAGGCCCCCAGCCCCTGCCCGCATCTGAGCTCATTAGTGGGCCCAGCATCAGTTCTCTCTGCAGCACCAATTTCTCTGGGCTCCACTGTTTCCCGAGAAAGGATAATAAATGTGTTCAGAAGCGTGGGGTGATTTATTAAAGTGCATTGTATTGCAATGGTTTTACAAGAAGATTAATTTTTAATAAAGAAACCTATTACCTCACTCTTTGAGGACCTTCACACACCTAAGAAAAATGATTGTTTTTGCCTTTGTGGAAACCGCTGTGGCTTCTTTCCTGGAACGGGGGCCACTTTATTCTCTTCGGCTCCTCCGGAAAGAGGTAGATGGACTTTCTGAGTGGGGTCCAAACGGAATTGGGGCCTGTTCTTGGTCCATTAGTGACTGAAAGTCCATTTTTCAGGTTCTTTTCTTAGCCTCACCCCTGCTTGAGATCTCCAGTCAACAGAGCTTCTCCTGTTCTAACTGTGAAAGGAGAGGCCAGCTCTTTACACCGATCTCTGGGGCCTCCAAACAGGGGCTTGGGGATGGAAGAGAATGGAAGGGAGGCCTGCATGGGATTAGGACATAGAAAGGAAGTCAGGGATTAAAGTAAAGCGGCAATACACGCCAGTCAACAGGCACCAGAGTCCTTCACACTCCACCCCTTCTGTGACCTTGAGCAAGTTATGTAACCTCTGAGTCTGAATTTCCTCACCCGTGAAATGGGCGTTGATGGGATTTCTGGATTCAACTAACGTGGGTGAAGTGCTCAGCACAGGGCCCGTGTTCATTGCCCTTGTTATTGCTGCTGTGCAAAAAATCATTATTCAGAAGAAAGATAAGAAGGCTGGGGATGCTGGGATTTGGGATAGTGGGGTGGGTAGTGATCTATGTATGAATTAGAGGGAATTTATCTTTACAATATTTTACAGGGAATGCAATCCCTCTGTCTCTTTTTTATTAGGAATAACACAGTAGGAAACAGGTGTATGGTTTGTTGAAGAGACTTTGGCTAAGGGTGAGAGAGAAGGGCACGGGGGTGCTGACCAAGGGTGTGGGGGGGTGACACAGGCACAGGAGACGCCTTCTCTAGACAGCGGAAGTTCCTCTCTGGCAACACTGCTTGCAGGTTAGTTAACTTGGAAACAGAAGGCTAGTCATTGAAATCAATAATAACAATTACTATTCTTATTACCATTATCATCAAATTTGCTTTCTTTATTTTTTGAGACAGAGTCTCACTTTGTCACCCCAGATAGAGTGCCACGGCATCATAGCTCATGGCAACCTCAGACTCCTGGGCTCAAGTGATTCTCTCTCCTCAGCCTCCCGAGTAGCTGGGACTACAGGTACCTGTGACAACGCCCGGCTATTTTTAGAGGCAGGGTCTCACTCTAGCTCAGGCTGGTCTTGAACTCGTGAGCTCAGGCAATCCACCCACCCTGGCCTCCCAGGTATCTGCTACCAGGATTACGGGTGTGAACCACTGCACACGGCCAAAATTTCTTAAAACAAATTACTTAATGCAACAAAAATTAGTTGAGAATCTACCATGTGCCAGTCCTAAAATTCTATCTATTATAATTTCAGGGTTCCAAGACAGCAACGAAGACCTTTAATTCCACATAAAGGGCTTTCACTGATTCAGAGTCAGAATAAATCAGTAAAATTCCCAATGAGACTGTATCCAAATAATGAAAAGCCAACAATAGCTAATAAATATTAAGTACTTGATTGATGCCAGATATGAGGCAAAGAACTTAGCAGTGACACAGGTCATTACAAAAGTTTTGAGATACACGAAAATCAAGAAGAGTAAAATCTGTGCAGATGGAAACCTATGAAACCCTCCCAACAACCACCGATAAGCCAAGCAAACCACAACTTGCACAGGTGAAACAGAAAGAGTGCTGTCAACCATGTTTCTTAGAAGTGAAATAATGGACCATAACACAGTGAGTCTCAAAACTTTCATAGTGACCACGTATCAGCTCACTTAATGCCCCAAACAACTCTATAATATAGAGCAACTATTTTCAAATCACCTATCTGGTAAGGGATAAGGAACACTTAAAATTCAGTAAGAAGACTCGCCTGTTCTGGACATTTTGTATAAATGGAATCACAGCATATGAGGCCTTCTGTATCGGGCTTCTTCCCCTGAACATAATGTGTTCACCAAGGCTCATCCATGGTATGGAATGTGTCAGCACTTTATAGGTTTTTATGGCAGAATAATATTACACTGGATGGATAAACCACATAGAAATAGAAAGTAAATCAGTGGTTGTCAAGGGCCTGGGTGGATGAGGGTGGGGGTTGGCCACTTAATGTGTAAAAGTTCTCTGTTTAGGTGATGAAAAGTTCCAGAACCACGGTGGCAATGGTTGTGTAACACTGTGGATATGCTTAATGCATTCAGGGATGTCCAACAATGGCCCGTAGCTGCCTGCAAATCCTTATCTGTGGTGGCAGATATCACAAAAATTATGCACGGACCTTTTTTTGTTGTTCATCAGCTTTCATTAGTGTTTGTGTATTTCTCAGACAACTCTTAGATAAGCATTCATAGCCAGCTGTGGGCTCAGGGTGGACACTCTCCATTTATAAAAGTGCCAGTCAAGTGCCTTGGAGTAGGGTCTACCCTGATGACTGCACTTTAACTTAATTTCCTCTTTAAGACTCCACCTCCAAATACAGTTGTATTTGACATACGGGGTACAGGATGACAGCGTTTGGATTTGGAAGAGGTGCAAAATTCAGACCCTTTGAGGTTACAGGGGCAGAACTAGTAAGGCTGGTAGGTGTTTGGGAGACACGATGTGAAGAAAGGAGACTGTAAAACCCGACTGGGTGGCCCCCAATGGTCATCTTATCAGCTGTCCTGTCCTGGGTGGATCTAACTCCTGGAAGAGTTCCTCAAAGTATGTTCTGGACAAAGTGCGGGAACATCACTTGGGAGCTTGCTAGAAATGCAGCTCTCCAGCCCCAGCCCAGACCAAATGAACCAGGGTCTATGTTCTGGTAGGTGATCCCGAGGCCTATTAAAGCTTAAGAAGCGCTGGTCTAGATGCTAAACTTGTTCCTGGCTCTTCCCTTCAGAAGTCAGGATTTCTAGACTCGAGCTCTGTTCCCACAGCCCCTGCACCACTCTGTTCATCCCTATTTACACACTTGGGTGGCTACCTATGCAATTAAGTTATAACAGCTTTATAAAGAGCGCTATTAGTAAAGTGGTTTGCACCCAATTGATTTCCTTGTTGTGCAAATGTGCTCAGTAATGACCCATTTTAATAGTGAGTGAAATTAGCCCAGAAGCCCAGCTCTCCCTTTTCAAGTCAGACAACTTTCTGGGATGACCAAGAAGGGAACCGGCTCACCAGGAAGCTGGCCCTGCATTCTCCCCCCCCCCCCCACAGGTGTCTTCCCAGAGTAGAGACAGTGAAAGAAGTGCTGGAGAGGCACTTGGGTGGTCGGTGCTCCAGATCAAGAACCAAACAGAATGCAACTCAGGTCCACAGGCCCAACAAAGGAACCGGAATGGGTGGTTAAGACTGTCTTCCTACCCAGGACAACAGAGAGGACAGTTCTATCACAGGACAGAAAGGAAGCTGTGAAGGGATCCTGCCCTCGCCACCCAGCAAACAAAGGAAGGAGACAGAATTTGAATCTGGACAGCTCACGCTGGAATTTCCCACTGGGCCAGGCCCAGCTGTGGCTGGTATCTGCTGCCGGGGTGTCAGAGGCAACTTCAGCTTTCCCCCTAGGCTTTCCAAAGGCATTTTTCTAACTGCTGCTTTCATCTCTTCCTGGGAGTCCTGCCCGTGTGGCAGGAAAGGCTGACTGCTGGGGAAAGTGGCTCTGAGAGGCTCAGAAAGAGCCCTTGGGAGGACCAGTGGGCTGAGAAGTAGGAAGAGCCCCGAGGACGCGGTGGCTCTCAGGGGGCTGAGGGGCTCGGTGATCCTGAGCTGACTCTGTGCTAATTACGGAAGCTTATCCTGGGGCATTCCCAGCTTTGTTTAGCTTTCAGTTCCTGTCTCTCCCACTAAGGACAGTTCTTGGCAGGGGCACTGTTCCTTATAAACTCCAGGTAACCACTTTCACTCTCAGGGCTTGGTTGTTTTTTTTGTTGGTGTTTTTTTGTTGTTTTTTTTTTACATTGGACATATTTCCATTTATTTCTGTATACCCTTGGAAAGCAAAGCAGACTTGGCATCTATTCATCTCTACTGTGGTTTGAATAACTTTTACCCTCCCCAAAAGTCATGTTGAACCTTAATCCCCACTATGGTGGTATTAAGAGGTGGGGCCTCTCAGGCAGCAGAGCCCTCTCGAATAGATTAGCACCTTATGATAAAGGGCTGGCAGCATGGCACTGGTACAAAAATAGAGACACAGATCAAAAGAACAGAGCAGAGGACCCAGATATAAAACCATCGACCTACAACTGATCTTCAACAAAGCAGACAGCAATGTACACTGGGGGAAAGAAGCCCTATTCAATCAACGGTGTAGGGAAAATTAGATAGCCACATGCGGGAGAATGAAACAGGACCCCTACGTCTCACCACTCACAACAATTAATTCAAGATGCATAAAAGGCCTAAATCTAAGGCACAAACCCATGAGAATTCTAGAGGAACATGTAGGGAAAACTCTTCTAGATATTAGCCTAGGCAAAGAATTTATGACTAAGATCCCAATGGCGATCACAACAACAACAAAACTTAATAAATTGGATTTTATTAAACCAAAAAGTTTCTGCACAGCAAAAAGGGAAAAATCAACAAAGCCAATAGACAACGTACAGAATGGGAAAAAATACCCACAATACACACATCCAATAAAGGGCTGATATCTAGAATTTATAAAGAACTCAAGCAAATCAGCAAGAAAAAGACAAACAACCCTCTTTAAAAGTGGAAAAAACACAGCGAATAGAAACTTCTCAAAAGAAGAAAGAATAACGGCCAGTAAACATATGAAAAAGCTTTCATATGAAGGCTAAAACCCAGTTATAGCACAAGAAATGGGGAAAGGGGCAAGGGAGGGGAGGGGAGGGGGGAGGACGGGTAGAGGGAGGGTGATTGATGGGATCACACTTACGGTGCATCTTACAAGGGTACAAGTGAAAATTACTAAAGGTAGAATATAAATGTCTTCATATAGTGATTAAAAGGCCATGAAGGCTATGTTAAATAGTTCAATGAAAATATTTAAGATTGTATATAAAGTCAGCACATTGTGCCCCATGATTGCACCAATGTACACAATTATGATTTAATAAAAATTTTAAAAAAAAGAAAATTGGTATAGAAGGGACATTTCTTAAAGTAATAGAGGCCATCTACAGCAAACCCACAGCCAATATCGTATTGAGTGGAGTTAAATTGAAATAATTTCCACTTAGATCAGGAACCAGGTAAGGTTGCCCATTGTCTCCATTGCTCTTCAACACTGTACTGGAAGTTTTAGCCATTGCAATTAGGGAAGAATAGGCAATCAAGTGTATTCACATAGGATCAGAAGAGACTTAACTTTCACTCTTCACAGATGATATGATTGTATATCTGGAAAACACCAGGGATTCAAAAACTTTTAGAAACTTTTAGAAGTGATCAAGAAATACAGTAGTGTCTCAGGCTACAAAATCAACACTCATAAATCTGTAGCCTTTATTTATACCAATAGTAGTCAAGCCAGAGAAACAGTCAAGGACTCTATTACTTTCACAGTAGTACCAAAGGAGATGAAATATTTATGAGTTTATCTAACAAAGGATGTGAAAGATCTTTATAAAGGGAACTATGAAAATCTAAGAAAAGAAATAGCTGAACATGTCAACAAATGGAAAAACATACCATTCTCATGGCTGGGAATAATCAACATTGTTTAAATGTCTATACTACACAAAGCAATATACAATTTTTTTATTATTTTTTATTGAGTCATAGCTGTGTACAACAATTCAGTCATGGGTTATAGTATGCGGGCTTCACATACAATCGGAGATATTTTTATCAACCTGATTGATTTAACATTCAGGATATTTTCTCATTTACTATGTGAAAACAATTTTGATCCGTATTTAGAAGTTTTCTGCTGGCCCTTCAAATATGCACTACAAGTGTGATCTCACCCTTTATCCTCACTCCCCCCACTCTCTCCCTCCCTTTCCCTCCCTCTCCCCTTTCCCCATCTTATTGGGCAATAAATGGTTTGTAGCCTTTGCTTGAAAGATATAAATTTGCTTCATATTAGGGGTGTATACATTGGATAATTTTTCTTCCATTCTAGAGATACTTTGCTAAGGAGAACATATTCCAGCTCCATCCATGTCAATATGAAAGAGGAAAAGTCACCATCCTTCTTTAAGGTTGCATAATATTCCATGGTATACATGTACCAAAGTTTTGGACCATCTCGAAGGTTTTATTTATAGCACCTAAAGGGATGCATTATTCACAGGCAAGCATCTCAGTCCCTAGTGCTTGAGTATTTGAGGACAGGTTTCTGTAAGAAACCTTAAAATATAATGGTAAAAGTGTTTCTCTGAGGTAGGGAAATTTTTTTTTAGGATAAATATTAATTACAATGTTCCGGATTAGTTTAAAGATGATCTGACAATCCATCGATGATTAATTACTGGATCACTGCTCCTCCAAGGTCCAGTCTGGCAGCCTTTTCCTTTGGAGAAATGTTAGGAGGTGATGAAATAATACCAAAATGAAAAGCCAGAGCAAGACATTCTCTTTCAACAGACTAATACAGTGTGGAATTTATTTGTTAATACCTTAAACTTTTACCAAGCAACATGAAACATAAAAACTGTGCATATTATTCATTTGAGGATATGATATATACCCTCAAATCGAGCCACATGATTAATGTTCTGGAGTGTCTGATACTGGGATGGACATTACTGCTGATGGGGTGAGACATCAGGACCCTCATGGAAAACAGTAGAAAAGTAATAAAATACTTACAACTAGAGTATCTTGATGAAGAAAACTTACACACTTTGAACACTTAGATGTTAGCATTCTAAACTAACAGCCAGAAAATAAGCATAATAGAGAGGCTGGCTACACAAACACCCAGAAAGCCCAAGTTCCTCAGGAGCTGCTGATGCTGGACAGAGGCACCCACCAGCAGCAATGTGCCTAGCAGACAGGAGGGATGTGGGTGTGCACAGGGGTGGTTCTGGATGTAGGTGTACACAGGGGTGGGTCTGGATATGGGTGTGCACAGGGGTGGGTCTGGATGCGGGTGTACACAGGGGTGGGTCTGGATGAAGGTGTACACAGGGGTGGGTCTGGATATGGGTGTACACAGGGATGGGTCTGGATTCAGGAGTACACAAATGTGGGTCTGGATGCAGGTGTACACAGGGGTGGGTCTGGATGAAGGTGTACACAGGGGTGGGTCTGGATGTAGGTGTACACAGGGGTGGGTCTGGCTGCAGGTGTACACAGGGGTGGGTCTGGATATGGGTGTGCACAGGAGTGGGTCTGGATATGGGTGTGCACAGGAGTGGGTCTGGATATGGGTGTACACAGGGGTGGGTCTGGATATGGGTGTACACAGGGGTGGTTCTGGATGTAGGTGTACACAGGGGTGGGTCTGGATGCAGGTGTGCACAGGGGTGGGTCTGGATGAAGGTGTGCACAGGGACGGTTCTGGATGTAGGTGTACACAGGGGTGGGTCTGGATGCAGGTGTGCACAGGGGTGGGTCTGGATGCAGGTGTACACAGGGGTGGGTCTAGATGTAGGTGTACACAGGGGTGGGTCTAGATTCAGGAGTACACAGATGTAGGTCTGGATGCAGGTATACACAGGGGTGGGTCTGGATGCGGGTGTGTGGAGGTATTAGAAACTACTAGGAAATCACTTTAAAAGGGAGAGTGAAGACAAATATTAAGTAGAAAAAAATGATAAAATGGATTAGCTCTGTGAGAGCTTCCAGTCTGTATCACACCTGGTGATGAAGCATTTTTCCTACCAGTCAGATGGGACTCCCTTTCCAGGAGCAATCTTAGGCAGCACCTGAGAGGCTGTGGGACTTGGTGCCTGAGGATGACTTGGGCCACTAGTGTAAAAATCCTGGTCAAGGTAACAAATGTACCAGAAGACTAGCAGGCTTCTACAGAAGTTGGTTCCATGGAGAGGGAGAAACTAATTTGACCTGAAAACTTAAGCTGTTGAAATTCATAATAAAAGGAAAAAAGTATAACATAGTGCTTCATACTTGAAAATAATTAAGACAGATTTATCAAAACTCAGAAAAGTCACGAGGTCGCCTTTGGATAAACAGAGCATGTTATTAGAGATAGTACTTTATCAGAACTACAAGGCTTTTATTGTTATAAAAGTTTTTACCACTTTCTGCACATGATGTTATATATATATTGATACTGTATTCAAAAACATGCCTACATAATGATTCTTAAAAATAAAATTATTTAAAAATTATGCATGTGACAATATAGTAATGATTTATTTGCTTAGCCTTATTTTTCTTCTTCAGAAAGAACAAATTCTTATGGTGCTGTCCTGATGAAAAATTACTAATCTATGAGCTAGACTGAAGCCATGCCATGGTGCTCTAGCCCAGGTCACAGAGTCAGACTTTGGCTTAAGAGAAAAAAAAAAAGAAAGAAAGAATTATTAATAGCCTAATGGCTGCCATCTGAAGTAAAGGCTGGGGAGGAGAAGAACTCAGCAGCCACACCCAGCACCTTGGCAGTAGCATTTACTGAACACCAGTGGTAAAGCACTGCCTGTGTGTGTTATTAGCACCTTTCTAGAGGATTACCAACATTTGCTGGCCTTTGGGGACACATTAGAACATGTTTTTATGTAATGTTTTAAAAATCACTTTTGTGTTTCATTCCTATATCAGAAAACAAAAATTCACAAAGGCGAATTTAGATTATTTTTCATCAACATTTTATACTAGTTAGTTGATATTTTCCTGGCTATTTTTACATGCTTATAAAACTAAACCCTTATTTTAATTTATTCTAATCCATTTAACAATTTGTATAGTATTATCTACCACTGCCAAACAAGTTGGTCCTGTTTGGTTCTGTTTTCAGATTATTTGTAGAATAAACAAATGCCGATTCCTGAGAATCAACTATTTTTACTTTTTGATGGGACAATTGGTCAGTTTTCTCTTCCTTTAGAAGACTGAAACTAATTTCCTATTAAAAATCAAAATCTTTACCCCAATCACTCTCGATGTTGACACCCAACTACTACCTCATTACATACTAAAGCGAAAGTCTCCACCCGACCAAAAATAACGAAACAAAAAATGCTTCTTTTTGGAACCTTAACAAGGCTTTTAGGAAATCAACGTTCCCCACCCCCATACATGCGTGCACGTGCCCGTGAGTTTAATGGGCTCCTTGCTTATATCCTTTTCTAACCCCTCAAAGAACTCAAGAATTTTAGTCAGGTACTTCTCTTGTGAGTCTGATTTATGAACTCTTCCTCGTCTGGCCAGGTGCCGGCCATATTCCACCATTCATAATCTGTCACCAGGATTAATGGCCCGTTTCCAGAGGTGAAGCGTGACAGTTCTTTCTGCACGCATCAGGTAAACAGATTGTGTGGCTGCACAGTGATCTCTCTGAAGTGGGCTGAAGAGCACATTACCCTTTCAGCACACCCCCATTTTCACTGTGGTCCTTTTCTTTTATGCTCTTCATTTTTCTTTATATGAAGCAGACCTGATTAATATAACACAACATCCAATCACCAGTGAGCAGATTGCTCAAAACCCGGGGAAGGTGAGTGAGCTGTGGTTACCAGTAAATTTCAAAACATCTCAACCTTCAAACCTGGTTGTATGAAATGACTTTAGAAAGACATTGGGATTAAGAGGAGGATTTCTATTTTGCTTTTTTGTTCCTTGAGGGCATAAGCTTTTTTCTTTTTTTCTTTTTTTTTTTTATTGTTGAATCATAGCTGAGTACATTAGTGCAATCAAGGGGTACAATGTGCTGGTTTCATATACAATCTGAAACATTTTCATCAAACTGTTTGACATAGCCATCATGTCATTTTCTTAGTTATTGTATG